>CM035840.1:361153966-361408718 GCA_020510985.1 Pholidichthys leucotaenia
CATGAAGTCTGTCAGGAGACAGAAGCATGCTGCAGTCTAAAATATCTTGAGAAATGACTATTTTATACTTTGGACTTGACGAAACACTATGGACCAACACCAGCAGATGACACAGCAACCCAAATCATTAGAGACTGAGGAGACTTCAAACAACTTTGAATTTGAGCCCCTGGACTCTTTCTCCTGACTTCAGAACCTTGATTTACCATTCTTCTTCTTCTTCTGTTATTTGTCATTAATGTTCACAATGAAAAAAGAAAAAAAAATGTAGATATTAAACTTACTGGCGTCACCTCATCTTTAATGTGGAGGGAACTTTAAGATGTTGAAGCAGCTGTGCAATCTTTAGACTGCGTGCTTGCAATAAAAAAAACTGGGCATTATTTAAACTAAAGGTGTCTGATAATTAAAGTTAAACAAAAGTCTCTTCTCACCTCACACCAGAGTTCATTCTTGTGGTCATAGCAGTATCTTTCTATTGCAGAGTTAGACTCCAGAACGGCATTCACTCTCATCTGATTCATGGACTCCTCTCCCGTCTTTCCTTTGTCTTGTTTCCTCTTCTGAACTATTTGGACTCCAACAAGCTCTGGCTGAGGCTCCTCCGCTGTGTTTGTCTCTGAATTCTCCTCCACTATCTCATCCACCTTATCCTGAGTAGCATCACATGCACCTTCTTCCTGCTCCTCTTCCTCCTCACTCTCATAGTCAACCTGTGGAGGAAAGCAGGTTAGATTAAATTTTGGCTTAACAGCAATGAATGTGTCTCACACAACAACAGACTAGAGATAATTGCAGATCATCAACTCTTATTACCTTGTTCAAACAAGCCACATACAACCTCTTTAGTTCCAGTGTGCAGACAAAAGTTACCAAATGGGCATGAAAGTGGTGGAAACTAAAGGATTCTTGAACAGAGAAAATTCATGAATATGTTTCCATGACTGTTATCTTGGTGTTCTTTATAGTTAATCTTTCTAGACTGCTTATAACAAATTATTGTGACGTATTAGGGGATGACACAAGAAGAGGAGCAGATGGCTGGGACACAACAGGCTTTATTGAAGACACACACGAACACAGACAGGAAGGGAGGTCATTCTCACTGACCTCCGTTTATATCAGGGTTACACAACACATAATCACTCCTGCTCTAATTCTACCTATAACACTGCTGGGTCATTATAACACAGTTATAATGATACAGCAGTATAATAACACAGCAATAACACTAAACATACACGAAAATAACATCTCTACTGGCAAGGTATGCTGGGAAAAAGCCCCAATGTTACACTGCCCCCCCCCCCCGGACTGGTTTCTGTCCCCAGAAAATGAAAGTCCAACTCAAAAGTCCAACACGAACCCGTCCAGGTGTCGGGGCGGCCTCCGATGCCGACGATCAGCATGTACAGGCCCGCCAGTGTCCATCTGTGTCTCGGTCGGAGTACCTGGTCGGGGTGAAGGCTTCGGTTCGACCACCAGCGGGGCGGATGGCTGGTATGGGACAAGACTGTCACGGTGAAGTACCACGACCTGGACCCTTTTCTTAAGCCTCACCCTGTACAACACATCCGACAGTCTCTGCAGAACCACGCACGGTCCCGACCAATGGCTCGCCAACTTCGGTGATCGTCCTCTTTTCCTCTCAAGGCAGAAAACCCAGACTCGATCTCCCGGTGCAAAGTCCCTCCCCTGGCAGCGGGAGTCATACGCTCGCTTCTGATGACTCCCTGCTGCTGCCAGGGACGCCCAGGCGGGCTGCTGGCCCGCATCCAGCCACTGCCGAGCCCGGGAAATGACCGGATCTCTGTCCTGCTCGCTCTGCAGCTGCTGTGTGCCGAGGGCCTCTGTGACGTCATCGCTGGGGGGAGCTGCCTGATTATCTGAGGGGCACTGTGTGCCACTGTGTTATTCCTGCTAACAGTGGTCTGGAGAGCAGCAGCCCGTGGGACGGCCTGGTCTCGATCCTCTGCCCGCTGGCAGTGACGACAGTCCAACAGCTCCCGCAGCTGGCGAGTCTGTCCCGATTCCAGCCCGCTGCAGCTCTGCTGGAATAATTCCTCGACCGCCTGCTGCGTCTCCGCCAACACGTTGACCCCTCCCCTTGCTGTCCCTGTGTGTGCTCGTGCTCCCTCTGCTCGTGCTGGTGGCGCCGTTGTGCCCAGTCCTTGCGGTGGCCCGCCTGGTCCGGTCCGTCCTGGCGGTCCCTCGATCGCGCAGGCCTCCGTGTTCCTTCTCTGGGTTCCGCTGCGGAGTGTGATGGTCTGGGTTCCCAGCTGGAGGGACGGTCTGGCGGTGTCGATCTTGGCGTTCCAAGGATTAAATTTGATTACATGACGTAACTCTCCTGCGGCTGGTGTCGCAGATATGCACCTGTCACATGGTAGGTCAAAAAGTATGTGAAATAAACAAATAAATAACCCCAGTTGTACCAACCATTTCACATCACTAGATGGCAGAACATATAGCTTACTGCTCTTCTCTGGAGGACTGAGTTACGCCATCCAGAACTTATTCGAATCTCATGTCACTTCCGGGGTGCAGAAGAAGAGACGTACAAACAATTGTGCAACATATATTTCAACAGGGACGAAGCATTTGCTCCAAATTTTGCCAACTATGATTCTAAAAG
The DNA here is from genome assembly GCA_020510985.1 of Pholidichthys leucotaenia. Lineage (NCBI taxonomy): Eukaryota > Metazoa > Chordata > Actinopteri > Cichliformes > Pholidichthyidae > Pholidichthys > Pholidichthys leucotaenia. The sequence goes on from CM035840.1 coordinate 361,156,602, forward strand.
GGATTATTTAGCTTCTGAAGGGAAATATTTAACTTCTGTGACAGCACAAGATAGACCGGAGCATGTACACTTTCCCCCCGCCATTGACAAAGCTGCACGTGATAGAGAGGGGACTACTGCCGGTTCAGTGGCATTGTCTAACCGAAATCAAGGTGGAATAAATCAGAAGATAAATCTCGAGTGTTTCTGGATGTGGGAGAGAAAGCAAAAATGACTGACAGAAGACAAATTAAGGACCGGGGATGAGCACACGGACGCATGGCGACACATGATGAGCGGTCCGTCTGATGTTTTTATCAGTTTGTTTACGTTCTACTGATTTTCTGGTTCATATAATTTGAACAAAAAACAAAAACAAACAAAACCATCCTTTGTGTAAATATGTCCAAAGTCCACTTTGACCGAAAGTTATGTAATCTGATATGGCTGCCGTCACATTATGCAAATTAGATGTGTAAATTTACTCCTATCATAAACTTTGGATCATATTCTTCATCTTTTACATTTACAGTAAGCCATTATCTCTTACTAGTTTTTTTACTCTTACTAGTAGTTTTTTTTTTTTTTTAAACTACCTTGACTAGTACTACTCATTATTACTAGTATTATTATTATTATTACTTATTATTACTTATTTTTCTACACTTATTGCACGTTTCTAGTCCTTTAGTTTTTTAGTTTATCCCTTTTTCTCATTATGTTTTTAATGTTGCAGCATGGCACCGAGACAAATTCCTAGTTTGTGTATCACATGAACAATGGCAATAAATCTGATTCTGATTCTGATTCTGATTCTACTTTCAAGTTACAGCTTTGGAATTTATGATATCTAAATTTTCTTCAAAAAAATCTTCGCCACCAGAAGGTGCATGTAGATGGTGAGTATCTGTGACAGAAATCCTCAACTGGTTAATTTGTTTATAGCGTTAGCATCTTAGCAGCGGTGCTAACAAACGGAGCTACTGTCTGCGGGGCCACTTTTTCAGGTCATTTTCCCATCCTTCCATAGTTGTGGGGAAGTGGTATGATAATATCACTATTTGTGAGGTGCAGAAGGCTGTGTTCCTGCATTTTTGATGCCAAAGTCATTGTTTTTTAACAAGGAAAAGTGTCCCGTTTCAGTGACAACTCCACATTCTAAACTAGTACTGGAAGTTGTGCCCATAATTCACACAAGGCATCATGGGGACTAGGAATAAGGTGGATACAATATGTTGTACCTCAAACTTAACACTTTTAATTATTAATTTCAAAGCACTACTTTTACATGAGTAGAATTTCTGGCTACTATACCCACCTCTGATCATATAATTTAAGTATGCATGAGTAAATTACTATTATGTCTACTATTATATCCCCTTCTCTTTCCTACTCTTTCTCAATGGAAAAAAAGAAACACCAGAATAAAAATACAAAAAATACACATATCTGTATCATTTATGTAAACCATGACAAAAAAATCCTGCAGGACAAAACATGACACTTGGGTATTTTCCAACCTGTTTGTATACCACCATAGACAGAGAGAACCCGAATTAGACAGGGCTCAGAGAGGGAAAGATGAGATATGTATATGGGAAAGAAACATTCTCTTATTTTACTCCTGTATTTTCCATTTAACCATCTTCTTACCATAGAATATATTTAACTGTATGTGCTTTTATGTCACACTTGCTTTGGCAATGAAAATGTACGTTTCCCATGCCAATAAAGCAAAACTCAACTGAAAGATGAGACAGACGAGATGAGCGAAGGAGAGGAAAGTGATCAGGCAGAGGGTTGAGGAGAGGTGAGAGCAGAGGAAGGAGAGAAGGATGATACCAGTAAAAAGTCCAAACACAGGATGTCTGGGTGGGACCCCAACTGGCCCAATATTCCAACATTCAAGCCTTGGTTGTGCAATACTTCAAATGGTAAGCTTCATATGCAAAGTTACTGTGCAAAATAAAAAAAAAAAAAAAAAAAAAGTATAAAATTAACATATTCCGGTTACAATAGTGTCATGTGCCCCCTCCCTTTCCCCCCGGAAAAAATATGTTGCCACCGCGCCAAGGTCTTTAAGCCAGAGGAAACACTGACACTGAAAACACTGTAATGATTTTTTTTCACCCTCATACCTCCTCTTCTTGTTTGTCTCTCCTTTTGGCATCTGAAGCATCAGCATCTCCTTCATTCCCTTCGTCATCAACAATTTCTCTCTCCACCTCGTCTCCATCTCCTTCAACTTCCTGCAGACAAAGATCACTTTGGATTAGACGCAGGGGTGTTCAGTGAGGGCTATTCCACTGCAGGTTTTCTGTTCCACCCAGTCTCTTCAGCAGGTCTTTTCAATGATTAGCAATCCTTGAAGCTGAAAAGAGCAAACACCTGCTGAAGAAACTGGGTGGAACAGAAAACCTGTAGTGGAATGGCCCTCCATGGCACATGATTGGGGGGGCACATGGGGCGGCTGTGGCGCAGGTGTAGTGTGACTGACTACTGATCGGAGGGTCATGGGTTTGATTCCCGCTCTGTCTGCAGTCTGCATGTCGAAGTGTCCTTGAGCAAGACACTGAACCCCCAGTTGCTCCTGGTGGCCAGGCTAGCGCCTGTGTGTACACATATGGAAGCTCTGCTGCCATCAGTGTGTGCGTGAATGGGTGGAGAGTATGATCTGTAAAGCGCTTTGGTCATCCAGAGATGAGAAAAAGCACTATATAAGTGAATGCCATTTACCATGATTGCCCACCCCTGGATTAGACTGTTTTCAAAAACGCTCACATAATGACATTTGGGTGATGTCACAAATCTCACAATTTTATGAAAAAAAAAAAAAAAAAAAAACCTACATTGGCAGCTGTCCCATCTCCTTCAGTGTCCTTATCTCTTGGGGTGGCCTTTCTGGTCTCCACGGCAATGGATTCCAACTTAGCAGAGCACTTCTTAATTGCGTTCGGGAGTAGGCGGAAAAACCTGAGAGGAAAAGCAACAAGAATAAATAAGAACAAATGTATTTTACAGATTAACACACACACACACACACACACATGCATATAGAGACGCACGTTGTTTCCATGTAGCGGAGGATCTGGTGGGGTGTCAACAGCTTATCTTCACAGTACCGATCAGGAGAGAGGAAATGGAACGTGATTGTGAACACCCGCAGCTTTTGAAGCTTTTCCATTCTTAAGGTCTCGACCATATCCACCTTCTGCAGCACCTGCTCACACACGCAAGCAAACAGAGTTGGTGCAGGCTTCCTTCATGCTCTTTATTTGATCTCATTTCCACCAACAATGAAATCTAGAGATAAAATTCTACAGGCCCAACAAATAGTGACAGAAAATAAAAGGAACGACTGGGGTGGTGGTGTTTTTATTTTCCCTGGGAGGGGGGTGTTCTTACCTCAGCCAGGCACACACGGGCAAGCTTCCTACGAAGCATTTTGGCTCTCTTCAAGGCTTTTTTGGTGTTGAGCACAGGAATGCTCATCATAGGGGTTTTAATGTTGGAGCTGGCCACCATAAGGATCTCCCTCAGTCTTTGAGGTCAGACGGACAAGATGAGAGAAAAAGTGAGATGTTGAAGAAATGAATCAAAATGGCACGATTATTGATTCCGCATACTCTGCACTAACACCTCTTGTGACACAGTTATCAACACACTCATGCTAAATATCAACATTAAAATGAAAACTTTCAGGTGTTTTAATTAATGTGCAATAACGAAGGGGGGCAATCATGATGATGCACCGCAGACACTAGAGTGTAGCTATTAAATACTTAAATTCTTTTTTCATCACTTTCTGTATCATTATATCCTTGTTATTTATTGTGTGATGCATCATGTAATGCAGGAGCGTTGCAATGGTGTTGCATAGTGGAGAGACTCGAGGGTTTACTGAGGTAACAGGGAAAAAAAATTCTGGACACCTGCCTTTCACTGTGTTTAAAACCAAATATATGCACTGATCTCGGAGGTGCAACACATTAAACTTAATATGTACACTTGAGGACAGAAATATCCCCCCCCCCCCCGGTTTTTTAAGTATTTCCCAAGTGCTGTTAAACAGCACAAAGAATATTTGACACAGCTTTTCCAATCATCCTAGTTTGATTTTGGATGCTTACATTATTTTACTTTGCACACAGAAACAAAAATTATTTCATAAAAACAAGGACTGTTGCAATAACTGCAATTATGTAATACCGTGCAATGGACACGCCTACCGTGGAGGAAAACAACCAACCGCAACAACCACGGTGATCACTTTTTTTGTATATGTGTGGCTATATTTCATTGTTCACTAATGTGCCCCTGTGATTATTAAATAAATTGATAAATGAAGTGTATTTTTATTGGCAACAGCGTCTTTGCACCCAGTACTCTAGAAGCTTCCACAGCACACAGTGCTGCCGCTGTCAGCCCCCGGCAGTGGCAGCACCATTTGGGGCACTCTCTCCAAACGGACTCCAACAGGCAGTTAGTGGTGAAAGCATTTGGACTCCTTGTTAAAAACAGCTGTAACAGTGAGCACTGAAAGGGCACAAAATGTGTCATTTCCTTCCGAGCGTGTATGATCCTGACTGTGTATGAGCTCCGAGGGCAGCTTGTTTGAATGTGATTTTTCGGACAGCGGCAAACATCACGGAGGCAAGAGCCACGCAGGGTCCTGTACAGAGACAGTCCTGCTTATAAGGTGAGTGTCGCTGCAGTCTCCAGTCCACACACCCCATAGTTACCGCCACTGCTTTATGAAAATGATCGGGTTTTTTTTGGTATTTTTTTTTATTTAAGTTTTTGTAAAGGGTATACACGTCATTACAGCATTGCATTGTTTACATTTTCATCACGTTCCCTTTTTTTTTTGTTTTTTGACAACATTGAAAGAATAATTATTACAACACCCCTTTTTTTTTAAGTGAAAGAAAAAGTGAAATTAAAGAAAGAACAAAAACAAAACAAAAACAAAACAAAAGAGCAAAAAACAAAAAAAAAAGAAAAAAAGAAATAAAATAAAATAAAAATAAATAAATAAAAATAAAAGAGGATCTGAGTAGCGTTGGAACAAAGAGCGGTGCCATTATTGAAATGGTATTTGTCAAAGATTAGATCTAATGGAAGACACATATGCGATCCAGGGTTGCCAAAAGTTCAAGAACCCATCCATGTCCTGTCTCAGTGCGAATGTCAACTTTTCCATCGAGTAAATGTCCTGAATCACGTTAATCCAATCTTCAGGTGTAGGACAGTCCTTCAGCATCCATTTTTTAGTTAGGGCTTTTTTACTTGCCAATATTAAAACAGTGAATAAGTATTTTTCTCCTCGTCTTTCCAGTGATTCCGGTAGTAAACCCAAATACAAAATTACAAAAGAAAAGGGAACTGTTATTTTGAATATTTTCCCCAATATTGTCTGTACATTGGTCCAATATTGGTGGATAACTGGGCATGACCAAAACACATGAACATGATTTGCAGTCTCTTCACCACACAAGCGCCAACAATTCAACCCCTTATGAGTAAATTTGTTTTGTGCAGGTGTTCTGAAAAATCTTACCAAATTTTTCCATCCAAATTCTCTCCACTGCAGGGATGAGGTACTTTTCCATTGTTGTTTATTTAGCTTTTCCCATATTTCCAGTTGTAAAGTGAAATTCCCCTCTTTTTCCCATCTCTCTTTTATATATGATGTGTTGTCTCCTTTTAAGTCTTGAAGACCTTGGTATATTTTAGAGATGTTTTAGAGATTAGAGAAAAACAAAAAAAAAAAAAAATACTGGGAACTGGGAAAGTTAGATGAGCTAGCGGCTATCTCCCGTTATGATAGCACATACCGGGAGTGCTCTCTCCTTTTGTTTACTGAGACGTGGCTAACTGAACTAGCAGCAGATGCTAACATTGAGCTGGAGGGTTTTCACATGATACGAGCTGACCGAACACCAGACAGTGGCAAGGCTAGGGGCGGTGGAGTGATAATGTATGTTAACAACAACTGGTGCAGACCGGGACATATCACTGTTAAACAACGACACTGCAGCAAAGACATTGAGTTGCTAGCTGTTAGCATGAGGCCTACATATCTCCCGAGAGAACACTCACACGTGATCTGCATTGTTGTTTATGCAAATCCGACGGCGAACGCTGGGACAGCACGTGACGTCATCCATTCAGTAACCAGCAGGCTGCAGACAGAACACCCAGATGCTCTTCTCCTCATCTCAGGCGATTTCAACCATGTTTCACTGTCTCCCATTCTACCCACGTTCACCCAGTATGTCACATGCCACACTAGAGACAATAAAACACTGGATTTATTCTACGCAAACACTAAGGAGGCGTACACCTCATCACAACTCCCCCCACTCGGGAGATCGGATCACAACTTGGTTCATCTCCGGCCGGTGTACAAACCCCTAGTGCACAGACAACCTCCGGCCATGCACACTGTGGAGTTATGGTCTGAGGAGACAATGGACACCCTAAAGGGCTGTTTTGAAGCCACCGCCTGGAAGCAGCTCTGCGATCCACATGGTGAGGACATCGATGGCCTCATTCACACCTTCACGGGCTACCTCAGCTTCTGTGTGGACAAATCCGTTCCCACCAAGACCATACGGCGTCACTCAAACAACAAACCCTGGATCAACCCTGAGATAAAAACACTTCTGAGAGAGAAGAAGAGGATCTTCAGGTCAGGGAACAGGGAGATGCTGAAGTCCGTACAGAGGGAGCTGAGGAGAAAGATCAGAGAAGGCAAGGACAGCTTCAGGAAGAAGATGGAGGACAAGCTGCAACAGAGCGACATCAGCGGGGTCTGGAGAAACCTCAAAACCATCTCGGGGCTCCAGAATACCTCCCCCCAGGCCACTGGGGGCAGGGAGTGGGCGAACAACCTGAATCTGTTTTTCAATAGATTTGACCAACCGCCCTCCCCCCTGACTGCACAACAACCACTGCTGCCTCTAAAGAAATCAAGTCCTGCTGCCCACTCCCCACTCCACCAACACCCCCCCACTCCCAACACACAGCCCCCCATCCTGACCCTGACCAGGACCCAGGTGAGGACGGAGCTGAGGAAGATCAAGGCGAGGAAGGCGCCGGGACCGGACGGCATCAGCGCAAAGCTCCTCAAGTCCTGTGCAGACCAGCTGTGTGGGATTGTGACGTATATCTTCAACATGAGCCTGAAACTGGGGAGGGTACCACAGCTGTGGAAAACATCTTGTGTGGTACCTGTACCAAAAACTTCCCACCCCAAAGACCTGAACAGCTACAGACCGGTGGCCTTGACGTCCCACTTGATGAAGACCCTGGAGAGACTGCTCCTTGCTCACCTCCGCCCCCTGGTGGAACCAGCGATGGATCCACTCCAGTTCGCCTACCAGCATGGCATTGGGGTGGAGGATGCGGTGATCTTCCTCCTTCACCGCTCTCTGTCCCACCTGGAGAAGCCCGGGAATATGGTGAGGATCATGTTCTTTGACTTCTCCAGTGCTTTCAACACCATCCAACCGATGATCCTGAAGGACAAGCTGCTGCGCGCAGGGGTGGACCAGCACCTGTCATCATGGATCCTGGACTACCTCACGAACCGGCCTCAGTTTGTGAGAACCCGGGACTGTGTGTCCGACACGATCATCAGTAGCACGGGGGCCCCCCAGGGAACGGTGCTGGCTCCCTTCCTGTTCACTCTTTATACTGCGGACTTCTCACACAACACAACACACTGCCATCTACAGAAGTTCTCTGATGACTCTGCAATCGTTGGCCTCATCTCCAATGGAGATGAAGCTGAGTACAGAGGGCTTATCCAGGACTTCGTGGACTGGTGCCATCGGAACTGCCTCCAGATCAACGCGAGGAAAACTAAGGAGCTGGTGGTGGACTGCCGCAGGCATGGGCAGCCCCTCACAGTACCAGTAAATATACAGGGAACAGACATCGAGATGGTGACATCCTATAAGTACCTGGGTATTCATCTGAACAATAAACTAGACTGGTCACACAATACTGATGCACTCTACAAGAAGGGACAGCGCAGGCTGTTCCTGCTGAGGAGACTCAGGTCTTTTGGTGTACAAGGGGCGCTGCTGAAGTCATTCTATGACACGGTGGTGGCATCAGCCATCACTTTTGGAGTGGTCTGCTGGGGCAGTGGCATTACTGCAGCCGATAGGAAGAGACTGAACAAACTGATTAAGAAAGCTAGCTCTGTCCTGGGGCAGCGCCTTGATCCGATGGAGGAGATAGGAGAGAGAAGGACGGTGGCTAAACTGTCATCTCTGCTGGAGTCCGAGTTCCACCCTATGCAGGACATACTGAATGCACTGAGGAGCTCATTTAGCAGCAGACTACATCATCCCAGGTGCACAACCGAGAGGTTTCGTAGGTCCTTCCTACCAACGGCTGTCAGACTGTACAACCTAAGCAGGGCTGCTCGCAGAGATAGCAAAAAGACGTAACAAACTAATAGTTTTTTGAATGCAAAAGATGCAATAGACTTACACAATGGTCCCCTCCGGCATACAACTAGGAACATACCGGTCGCTATGGAGGGTGAGAATATGTATGGGCACATAATCATACCATGTAGGATAACTAAGTAGACGGTTATGCTGTTTCATTCCATCTAGCAACAATGCTCTGCACTGTGTGTGTTTATATATTTACATATTTATTCCATCTAGCTACAATGCTCAGCACTGGGTGTGTTTATATATTTATATATCTACATATTATTCCATCTAGCTACATTGCTCCGCACTGGGTGTGTTTATATACTTGCATATTTATTCCACCTAGCTGCAATGCTCCGTACTGTGGGTGTTTATATATTTACATATTTATTCCATCTAGCTACAATGCTCTGCACTGTGTGTTCATATATTCATATATTTATTCCATCCAGCTACAATGCTCTGCACTGTGTGTCTGTGTGTGTGTGTATATATATATATTTTATAGTAATACGTACATATGTATATTAGCTGCTCTTGCTTGCTTGTTTTTTTCTTGCCTTCTGATTGTTGCTCTGAGTGTTGCTATCCCTGTGCTGTTGCAATCCTGGAATTTCCCCGTTGTGGGACTAATAAAGGCTTATCTTATCTTATCTTATCTTATGTATCTGATCCCTGGGATCCCTTTATATGCCATTAAGAAGACCTTCAGAACACCTGACTGGGCCCTTTCCAAATCCTCCTTTTTAAGTATATTGTTTATGTGGTGTCTAAGCTGAAAGAACCTGTAAAGGTCTTGATTTATTAGACCTTGTTTTTTCAAATCTTCAAAACTTCTTAAAATTTGCCCTTTAAAAAAATCGCAATATTTTATCAGTCCGTTCTCTTTCCACTTTTTAAATCTAGTGTCTGTTTTATTAGGAGTAAAGTCTTGATCATAGGCAATCCATTGTAGAAATCGATAGGGTTCTTTAGTTTGATTCCCTCTGACTATCTTAAACCAAATTTTTAGCGGGGTCTCTATCCACGGGTTAGTGTTATTCAAAAGTTTAGGTAAGGCATTATTCCCTATTATCGCCTGTAGGGGGATGTCACATGTTATTTGGCATTCCATCTCCTTCCATTGTGCAGTGTAGACTGGGTTACATATCTCTACTAAATTTTTTAATTTGTGCGGCTTTAACCCTCATCCAACCAACATATTTTACATACAAATAGTACCAACTGGGGTCCGTTTGGACCCCACACAAAATTTAACTGTTAACTGGATTATTAAGCAATACCAAAGTATTTTTTTCACTTAAAATGTTTTATTTGGTTAAAACAAAGAGTTGTGCTTGAAACATGATCCCAAAATCCCGGAATGGGGCTAGTTTGTCGGTTGCCTGCCTTTCAGCACGAGTAGCCCGGTTGTAATGTGTTTTTCAACCAGTGTGCCCTGGTGCATTCAGGTTTTTGTGGGAAATTATCTAATTTCACTTCTTAATTGGTACAAGAAATGCAAATACTTTGCCATTGTTGTGCATGTGTTCTGTAGGGCCTACAGAATACAATGCTACATGCTACATGTAGCATGCTACATGCTAGCATGTACTACATGTTAGCATGTACTACATGTTAGCATGTACTACATGTATGTAGCATGCTACATGCTACATGTAGCATGCTACATGCTAGTATACAATGCTACTTTGCTACAATGGCAAAGTATTTGCATATTTGCATGGCAAAGTCTACCTCGTTGAGCCATCATTCACTGAAATATAACACAAAATTCATACATTTAATATCATTAACATCATATTTTTCCCTGGGGTCCGATCGGACCCCAATGAAAAATCTGAACTGACAGTACAGAAGAAAACTGTATTTTAAATCAGATTTATTTTTTGTGATTCACAGATGATGACAAACAAAGTCAGAAAGCATGATAGCTGTGATCGATAATATGTCCGTGTTGTGCATAAGAACATATGTGTGGGGTCAATTGGGACCCCACTCGGTAGGATCAGGGTTAAAATAGTCCCTGATATTTGGCAGCGTGAGCCCACCTTTGTCTTTGTTTAGCTGTAGGGTTCTATATCTGATTCTAGGTCTCTTGCCCTGCCATATGAATCTTGAGATCCTTCTGTCCAGTTCTTGCCATGCTTTTTTGGGAGGTTCTACTGGTATTGTTTGGAAAAGGTATAGAAGACATGGAAGTATATTCATTTTGACTGCTTCAATTCTTTGTGCAGTACCCAAGAATGGTATCATATTCCATCTTGCTAGATCAGATTTTATTTTTGCCACCAGTGGATCATAGTTTAGTGTTATAATTTTGTTGAGTTTCGGTATATTGACCCCCAGATATTTCATAGATTCCATCTCCCAGTTAGTTTTGAGTTTGCTTAGTAAATATTAATTTGGGACTTCCGGTTATGGCTGCCACGTAGGACGGACGTGTCTCGCTCTGCTCTGCTCCTGGAGAAAAAAAATCGGCAAATAACTCTCTCATTTGGGACAGAACGTATCCCAGCGTTTGGGCGAGGATATGTCGGCGAAGCCTAAGGCTGGAAAACCAGGAAAAGGAAAAAGCGAGCCGCCGAAACAGTCCAAATTAACGGACTTTCAGGTCTGTGACGCAGCAAACAGGGCTCCATATATGGCGGAGGAGGCTGGCGGCGCTGCGATTTCTGCGGGGAATGGCGCAGATGCGCTGATGGCTGCCATGAGTTCAATGAGAGCGGACTTTTCCTCTAGATTTGATGGGATTATGACAGCGTTGGAAGGAATAAGAAAGGAATTGGGTGACTGTGTAGAACGAACGGCGCAGATGGAGCTCCGTCTCGCTAGTGCTGAAGATGACGTCACCCGTCTTCAATTAAAGGTGCGCACTTTGGAAAAAAAAAATAAATCTCTGGAAGATAATATTTTGGATTTGGAATCTCGGTCGAGACAGAATAATTTGAGGCTGGTGGGTCTTCCAGAGGAATCAGAAGGTCGGGACGTATGTTCCTTTCTGGAAAAGTGGATTCCGGAGGTGCTGGGCAGCGAGGAGTTGCAATCAGCAGTGGTTCTGGAAAAAGCACATCGCATTGGCCCACGGAGAGATAAGGGACCGCCGAGGACCTTAATTATGAAGTTTCTTAACAACAGAGACAGGATGAAGATCTTCAACGCTGCACGAGCTAAAAAAGGAGAGATTAAACACCAGGACCAGCAGGTGCGGTTCTACCCAGATTTGGCCACAGGAATCCAGCAATTGAGGAAGCAGTTTGATCCCGTACGTAAGGAGCTGCGCAACCTTGGGATTCGTCATGGTGTAATCTATCCTGCGAGACTGCTGACCACGTATGAGGGCAGAACCCACATCTTCAAGACCCCAGAGGAGGCGCAGGAGTTCATCAAGAAGATCAAAGAAGAAGAAGAGACTGGTGGGAGCTAAGCATGAACAAAATATAAGGTAGAATAATTAAGCATTTGCACAGGCATCTGACTGACTTGAAGTAAATAGTAAGTTTACAAAATATAGATTGTATTATATATTAAAAAAACAAAAAAACAAAAACAAAACAAACAAAAAAAAAAAAACTATGATGTACAAAGTTGTTAAAAATTTTGGAGTTAAGTTGGAAAACTACAGAGGAGAGTTAATGTTACGTCATTAAAAGCAGTAGAGTTAGGGTGATTGGGAGGATGAAGAAGGAGTGGCTTAGGCTGTTCCCCGTGGGTGTGGAACGGTCGATGGCTATATCGGGAGACAGAATTTTTCTTTTGATTTTGGGGGGTTTGCCACAAGTGTGGGAAGGGGAAATTTGTTTGTGTGTAGTTTGTAGAATGAATGTTCAACCACTCATGTTTTTGCTTCTCTGTATGAGCATGTTTACACTGCAAGGTAATCCCAAACTCTCTATTGATCATGGACCAAAGTGTTAATCTTAATTTAACTTCATGGAATTGCAGAGGTCTACAAAATTTAAAAAAACTTAAACAAGTTATGAATAAAATAAAGGACATGGGTTCAAGAATTGTGTTTTTACAAGAAACTCATCTGATAGAGGAGGATGTTAAAAGAATTAGGAGTAGATGGCAGGGAAGTGTATTCACCTCTTCATTTTCATCCCGAGCAAGGGGAGTTATGACTCTCATACATAAATCAGTTCCTTTTCAAGTGAAAAATGTAATTGGAGACAAATTTGGAAGATATGTAATCATTCAAGGTTCTTTGCTATTAGAAAATATAAATCTTGTGAACTTATATGGTCCCAATATAGATGATCAGAAGTTCTTTGCTAATTTATTTCTCATCTTATCATCACTTACAGGGCAACATATAATAGCAGGGGATTTTAATTGTACATTGAATCCAGGTGTGGATAGATCAACAGGACTGGATTGTACGCACATTGGATGTAGGATGACTATTAATCATTTTATGAAAGAATTGAGATTGTTAGATATATGGAGAGAAATGAAACCACAAGTTAAAGCCTATTCTTGTTATTCCAGTACCTACAAGACATTCTCACGTATTGATTATTTTTTGATTTCCACAGAATTAAGGTCCAAGATTCAAAACTGCTTTTATGATAACATCGTGATCTCTGATCATGCACCCTGTTGTCTAATATATGTAGATAAAAAATTGACAAAGGAATCAGGTAGATGGCAATTTCAGCATAAATGGCTTCAGGATGAGGAATTTGTCAAGTATATAGAAAAACAGATAGACGAGTTCTTTGACATCAATACTACACAAACATCAGCATGTGTAAAGTGGGAGGCTTTCAAAGCTTTTATTAGGGGGCATATTATTAGTTATACAGGATCAAAATCTAAGAAGACTCGAGAGGAGAGAGCTAAATTGGAACATAAAATAAAAAATCTTCAGGAAAAAGTGTATGCAGGAAGTGACCCAAGGTTGGAGAATGAATTACTGATTTTGAGAGCTGAATACGACAAAAAATCAGCGAATAGAGCTGCCTCGAGTCTTCTAAGATTGAAACAATCTTTTTATGAACAAGGTGAAAAATCAGGAAAATTATTAGCATGGCAGATTAAACAATTGGAAATTAAAACACCAATTACCAGTATTATAAGTAACGGACAGGTAGTTATAGATCCTTTAGAAATTAATAGAGCCTTTAGAGATTACTATGAAAAATTATATGATACCAAAAATGAACCTGATTTAACAAAACTAAATGGGTTTTTGAACGAACTATCTATACCGTGTATTCCAAATGAAAACAGGGAGATATTGGAGTCTAAAATTAGTCAAGAAGAAGTTGGGCTAGCCATTGATAATATGAAATCAGGAAAAAGTGCAGGACCAGATGGTCTTCCAGTTGACCTTTATAAAAAATTTAAGAATAAATTAATAAAACCTTTTTTGGAAATGGTTTTAGAAGCATTTCAAAATAATAATTTACCATCATACATAAATAATGCCTTAATTATACTGCTGCCAAAACCAGGTAAGCCCTCTAATAAATCTGAAAATATGAGACCAATAAGCCTATTAAACGCCGACCTTAAGATAATCTGTAAAATTTTAGCAAGACGAATACAAGAAATTTTACCAAATATTATTAATCGAGATCAGAATGGCTTTATAAAGGGTAGACAAGGCTTCCATAATGTAAGAAGACTATTTAATATTATTTATTTTAATAAAGAAGCACCGGATACAGCTCTCCTATCATTGGACGCCGAAAAGGCCTTTGATAGAGTTGAATGGCCCTTTCTTTTTGAAGTCCTACAAAGGTTTGGACTTGGAAATAATTTCATAAAATGGGTTCAAATAATATACAATAATGCTACAGCAGAAATCCTAACAAATAACAATATTTCAAAACCAATAAAAATCAATAGAGGATGTCGACAAGGCTGTCCACTCTCACCTTTACTGTTTACTATGGCAATTGAACCTTTAGCGATAGCGATACGTTTACATTCACAAATATATGGAATTAAAGTTGGACCAACAGAACATAAAATCTCCCTGTACGCCGATGATATAATTTTGTTTATGTCGAATCTAAAAAAATCAATTCCAACCTTGTTGAATTTAATAAAGAATTTTGGGGAAATATCAGGATATAAAATAAATAAAACTAAATCTTCAATATTAATGCTAAATGAGACCCAGAGAAATTACCCAGCCCCTGAGGTAAATCAATTCAATGTTGTAAATCAGTTTAAATATTTAGGAATCCAAATTATGCCTAAGCTAGAATCAGTCGCCAGTGTCAACTATGAAGCCTTAATGTCAGATATCAGTGAGTTAACTCAGAGATGGATGTCACTACCAATGTCGATGATCGGGAGAATCAATATACTTAAAAGTAATATTTTACCTAAAATACTTTATTTATTTCAATACATTCCCTTATCACCACCTTTAGATCTATTCTCAAGAATAAAAAAAAAGTTAGTGGAATTTATATGGAACAACAGGAGGGCTAGATTACGTCTGTCTTTATTATATTTACCATTTGATCGTGGAGGTCTGAAATGTCCAAATTTTATGTTGTATTATTGGTCGGCACAACTGAGGTCTATGACATATTATTTTTCATCAAATGATCTCCCTCACTGGACTGAAATGGAATCATACAATTTACCTTTACCTCTTCCCATATTCATATACTCAGATTCGGCAAAAAAATTACAAAAACAAGTTAAAAATCCATTTGTAAAGCATATGATCAAAATATGGTGTGAAGCTAAAAACTATTTAAAAGAACCACAGTTATTGTCACAATTTAGTCCAATATGGGGTAATCAATATTTTAAACCAGGGAGAGCGGACGCTGTATTTAAAGTATGGAATTTAAAAGGGATACAAAAGATTAAGGATTTATATTTGCCATGTGCAGACAACATAATGTCTTTTGAAGAGCTGAGGATCAAATTTAATCTCAATAGAACACATTTTTTTAAATATCTTCAACTTAGAAACTTTATTCGATCAAATCAAAATAAAGCTCTCACTCGACCTATTTATTCATCCTTGGAAAAAATGATGATGAAAGATAGTAAAAGAAAGGGTATTATTTCAGAGTTTTATAACTCATTGACACTATCTTCAAATGAAAATTCACTGAAAAGATTAAACTACTGGAAAGAAGATCTGCAAATTGAAATTTCAGAGGAACAATGGGAATTGGCTTGTACAGAAGCTCAAACCAAATCAATAAATGCACGCCTTAAATTGATACATTTCAAATGGTTAATGCGGATGTATGTTACACCGGAGGAGTTAAATAGATATAACAAAAATATACCAGATACATGCACAAAATGCATGGAAAGTAAAGGAACCCTATTTCATTGTTTATGGGAATGTAGATTAATAAGAATGTTTTGGGAAGAGGTGAGGGTAACAATTGAAAAAATAATCTCAAAACAAATCATATTGAATCCTAAACTGGTTTTGTTGGGTCTGTACCCAGAAAAGCATAATTTCAATAAAAGTGAAAGAACATTCATAGACCTCAGTTTGCTTAATGCCAAAAAATGTATTGCACTATTATGGAAAAAGACTCATAGACCAGATGTGACTCAGTGGTTAAGACAGATGTTAACAAACCTTCCATTAGAAAGAATAACATATATACTGAAATCAAAGAAAATTGTGTTTGAGAATATATGGAGACCTTTTATTGATTATGTAAAAAATTTAAACATAACTCTTGAAGAAGAAGGTGAATGATGTGTGTGGACCTTGTAAATTCCAAACTGGTGAACATAATATGTATACTTATGTATTGGATTGTCTAGACTAAACAGAGGAGCATTGTTGAAGACTTGATTTTGTTGGTGGTTGTTGGTGTTTTTAGTGCATTTTTTTTTTTTTTTGTAGTACTTTAGTGTTAGTGTTTGATTGTTTGTATCATGTTTGTTAAAAAAAAAAAAAGGTTCAATAAAGATATTGTGGAAAAAAAAAATATTAATTTGGGTCATAGTTGAATGTTAAAACTTGGGTTTTATGCATGTTTAGTTCGTACCCCGATAAATCTCCATACTCTGAAAAAACTGAGATTAGTTCTGGAAAAGAGGTGTCCGGCTGCCCCAGGTATATTAAAATGTCATCAGCAAAGAGTGCTATTTTATGTTCCTTCTGACCAAGTGTAATATCTTGAATTTTTTGATTCTGTCTTATCCATTGGCTCAGAGGTTCTATGGAGACTGCAAAGAGCAGTGGAGACAAGGGGCAGCCCTGACGACATCCTCTTTCCAGCTCAAAAGATGATGATAAATTACCGTTAATCCTTATTTTAGCTGTTGGTTTTTTATATAATGCCTGGATAGTTCTAATGAAGCTGTTATGAAAATTGAAATTGGAGAAGATTCTATATAGGAAAGACCAGTCAACCGAATCGAATGCTTTTTCAGCATCTAATCCCAATATGGCTGCATTTAAGTTATATTTTTTTATATGATGAATTATGTGTAAAGTGCGTCTAATGTTGTCTTGTGTCTGTCTTTGTCTTATAAAACCTGTTTGGTCTAAATGAATTAAGTCTGTCAGTATATTTTCTAACCTTTTGGCAAGGACAGTGGTAAAAAGCTTATAGTCCTGATTTAATACACTGATTGGTCTGTAGTTGGAGCATTCCAGTTTATCCTTTTCAGGTTTAGGTATGACTGCAATGACCCCTTCTCTCCAGGAGGGGGGGATTTCCCATGTGTGGAGGACATAGTTAAATGTTTTCAGGAGACTGCAAAGAGTCAGATGGGAGACAAGGGGCCCAGCCTGCGAACATCTGTTTTCCAGCTCAAAGATGATGATATTCCGTTAATCCTTATTTAGCTGTTGGTTTTTCTTTAATGCCTGGATAGTTCTAATGAAGGTTATGAATATGAAACTGGATGAAGATTCTATATAGAAAGACCAGTCAAACCGAATCGAATGCTTTTTCAGCATCTAATCCCAATATGGCTGCATTTAAGTTATATTTTTTTATATGATGAATTATGTGTAAAGTGCGTCTAATGTTGTCTTGTGTCTGTCTTTGTCTTATAAAACCTGTTTGGTCTAAATGAATTAAGTCTGTCAGTATATTTTCTAACCTTTTGGCAAGGACAGTGGTAAAAAGCTTATAGTCCTGATTTAATACACTGATTGGTCTGTAGTTGGAGCATTCCAGTTTATCCTTTTCAGGTTTAGGTATGACTGCAATGACCCCTTCTCTCCAGGAGGGGGGGATTTCCCATGTGTGGAGGACATAGTTAAATGTTTTCAGGAGGAGAGGAGATAGTTGCTGTTTAAAGGTTTTGAACCACTCTGCTGAATAGCCATCTGCTCCTGGGGATTTGTTAGCTTTAAGTTTCATAATTGCTTTTTCTAATTCTTTAGGTTGTATTTCTGACAGTAGTGTTTTATTTTGAGACTCAGTAAGTTGGGGAAGGTTTAATGTGTTTAGGAATGCTTCGGATGCGTTTTTATGTTTTTTGAGGGAGTACAAGTTCTTATAGTAGTTCTCGAAGCTTTTAAGAATATCCTGAATTCTGAATTTTATTTCCTTTGATACTGGGTCTCTGATTTTGTAGATTGCTCTCTCCGTTTGTTGTTTCCTCAATTTATAGGCTAATAATTTTGCCGATTTGCTGCCTGCTTCATAGTATATTTGTTTCAGAAATTTAAGTTTCTTCTGGATTTCTATTGTGTAGATCTCATTTATTTGTTTTTTAATTTCCTTAATTTTGAGCGAGTCATTAGAATGAGTGTTGTCTTTGTGCTCTTTTACTAGGTTCTTAAGTTCTGACTCTAATGTGATTAGTTTTTCTTGTCTCAGTTTCTTTTGGATTACCAGTTTTGCGATAATCTTTCCCTTATTACAGCTTTGCATGCGTCCCACAGTATTAAAGGGGATACTTCTCCATTATCATTTTCTTCCAAATATCTGAGAATATCTGATTCCAATTCATCTTTCAGTGGTCCTTTCAGCACATTTGAATTTAACCTCCAAGAAAATGTATTATTTGTGTATTTTTGGATACTTAAGTCCATATAGATCGGACTGTGGTCAGAGAGATCCATCAGTCCTATTTTACATGTTTTTACTCTTCCAATGTCTCTGTTAAACATAAAAAAATAGTCAATCCTTGAGTATAATGAATGTGGTGCTGAGTAAAATGTATAATCTTTTACACTGGGGTTGAATTCCCTCCACACATCACAGATTCCCATTTCTTTTAGTAGCATCCGAGTTTTCCTACTTTGAGTGTTATTTTGATGCAGAGAATTACCTGATGCATCCCAGTATGGATTCAGTCTTAGATTGAAGTCTCCACCACATATCACTAAACCTTGGGCTTTAGTTATCATTAGGTCAAATACATTTTTATAAAATTTCCAGTTAGCCCCTGGAGGTGCATATACATTCAGCAGGGTGATATCTTCTCCCTCTAGCCGACCAAGTACCAAACTGTATCTCCCTTCGTTATCTTTGTGTTCTGATTTTTTTTCAAATATAATTTTGGTTGAGATCAATGTCGCTACTCCCCTCCTCCTCCCTGACTTATATGAAGATGAAGAGATCATTTTAAACCCTTGTCTATTGAGTTTAGTGTGTTCCACGTCTGTTAGGTGGGTTTCTTGTAAAAATATTATTCCTGCTTTGTCTTTTTTCATTTTGCCTAGAATCTTGGATCTTTTAACTGGATTCAGGATCCCTTTTACATTATATGAGATTATTTTGGTTACACCCTGTTTCTCCATTGTGTTGTCTTATTTAGTATAACAGTGTGGTGGCCCTCTTTTATGCTACTCAGAAACTGAAAGAACATTAAGAACATAAAAAACATTAAGAACATAGTGTATAAAACTTTAAAACAAAAAACTGACAAAAGAACTTCCTCAGCTGAGGTCTTTTTAGTGACCCTAGAAGAGCCTTGATGGTGTATCGGCTCAGAGGGTAATTCCTCAGATTCCGTTACGTGCTGAGGGCCCTCTCTTACCCCTGTAATTTGTCCCATGTTTTTAACGTGAATTTCAGATCCCAATCCGAACTTGTAATGATTTTTTTTTTTTTATGCCTATACCCTATGAAATTGTGTGCACCCTCCCACCACCATCACAGCAAACATTCACATTAATACAGTATTTGTTAGTGTGGAGAGAACACGTGGATCATTGTCACATTTCTATTTTAACAAGTTTTTGTTTTTTTTTGTTTTTTTTTAAAAAAGACTTGTTTCTAATATTATGACTGTTACATGAAATGTTTTACCACATGCTGATTCTGCATCTCCTTTAATGTTTGTTACCTTGTAGGAGGGGGGTTGGATGTGCAGATTCACTAAAAAAAAATCGTTATTCCCTCCTGTAAACGGCCAGTTTTTCCTTGTAGCTCTGGCGCTGGGTTTCCCGCTGTTGGCCCGAGGATTTTGAGGGTCTCTGTGTGGACCCACGTTTGAGCCTTGATTCTTTCGATTGGGTCTGCTGCGGGTTTAAACACCGTTACCGGGAGCCCTCTTCTCGCCATATCCGCGGTTGCTTCTTCCGCTGAGTTGTAGAGACATGTCTCGTCGCCGTAGAAAACCCGCAGCTTCGCCGGAAATGGTGTCTGAAAGCGCAGTTTTCTCTCTTGTAGTACCTTTTTAGCTTTTTACCTTTTCCCGACGCTTTTTAAGGACCTCCGGGGCGTAATCGTGTTCCACGAAAACTTTTCTCTCTTGGTGCATAAATCCTTTTTTCTGCCAAGCCAGTCTTACAACCTCTTCTTTTATTTTGGAGTTGGAAAACCTCACCACCACCGATCGTGGAGGCGCTTCTGCCGCCGGCCTAGGGGCTAATGTACGGTGTGCCCTTTCTATCTTCAAGTCGGTGGATTGGGGAATATCCAACTTTTCTCTCAATAAGGATTCCACGCATGCCGCCATTGTGGTGAAACCATCCTCGACTCCTTCTTTCAGACCATGAATTCTTCTGTTGTCTCTTCTTAGTCTGCCTTCTTGGTCGGTTAGCTTAGCCTCCAGTCTTGACTGTCTATTGTGTAGATCCAGCACGGTATCTTCCAGCCCTTTTATTCTTTCCTCTGCTTCCAAGATTCGGTCCTCGGCCTGGTCCACTCTGCTGTTCGTCCTTTTTATTTCTTCTTTGATTTCACGAAATTCGGCCCAACATTCCCGGCGAAATCGTCTTAATTCTTTAAATTATCTCTATAAAAATTTTATTAAATTAAGAACTAAAGAATCTGAAAAAAGATATAAAACATATAAAAATAAATTAACTGAAATAATACGAACTAGTAAAAAATTATATTATAGGAAAATGTTAAATGAAAATAAAAATAACATAAAAGGAGTCTGGGATATATTAAACAAATTAAGGAAAAATGGAACTAAGAAAATGATATATCCAGAGTATTTTACTGATAATTGTGGTGATATTTATGATAAGAATATGGTAGTAAATAAAATGAATAATTTTTTTGTAAGTGTTGGGCCAGAGTTGGCAGCAAAGATTCCAAATCAAGGAAAAGACACTGTGAGTGAGACTTTAATTGGAAGTAACCCTCGGTCAATTTTTCTTACAGCGGTGGATGAACTAGAGGTAAAATCTGTTGTTGGAAAGTGTGAAAATAAATTATCTACTGATTGTGATGGTATTGATATGGCACTAATAAAAAGAACTGTTGATGGTATATTAAAACCATTCACATATATTTGTAATTTATCATTTCAAACTGGTTCATTCCCGCAGAAAATGAAAATAGCAAAAGTAATTCCATTATTTAAGCAAGGAAATAAACACCAATACACAAACTACAGACCAGAATCACTTCTCCCACAATTTTCAAAAATTCTGGAAAAACTTTTCAACAACAGATTAGAAAACTTTTTAAATAAACAGGATGTGCTGAATCAGAACCAATATGGGTTTAGAGCCAAGAGTACAACATCGTTGGCGATAATGGATGCAACAGAAGAAATAATAAATGCATTAGATCAAGGAAAATATGCAATTGGTGTGTTTATAGATTTTAGAAAAGCATTTGATACAATAAATCATTCAATACTTTTTAATAAATTGCAAATGTATGGTATTGCAAATGTATTGGTATTCCCCCTCATGGATCGTGACCTTATCGTGGTGGGGGGGTTTGCGTGCCCCAGTGATCCCAGGAGCTATGTTGTCCGGGGCAATTTGCCTCTGATAGGGTCTCCCAAGACAAACTGGTCCTGGGTGAAGGGCCAGACTAAGAACGATCCAACAGACTCTCATGATAAATTGTATATCAAGGATTCAGTGTACCCCGCCCGGTATGGGGTTACCGGGGCCCCACCCTGGAGCCAGGCCTGGGGGAGGGGCTCGAAGGCTAGCGTCTGGTGGCCAGGTTTCCACCCATGGGACCCGGCCGGGCTCAGCCCGAAGGAGTTACATGGGTCCGCCCTCCAGTAGGTTCACCACCTGCAGGAGGGATCATGGAAGTCCGGTGCTATGTGGATTAGGTGGCAGTCAAAGGCGGAGACCTTGGCGGACTGATCCCAAGCTTTCTAAACTGGCTTTTGGTACGTGGAATGTCACCTCTCTGGTGGGGAAGGAGCCTGAGCTGGTGTACGAGATTGAGCGATACCGGCTAGATATAGTTGGCCTCACCTCAACACACAGCTCCGGTTCCGGAACCAGTCTCCTGGAGAGGGGCTGGAGCTTGGCCTTTTCTGGAGTTGCCCCGGGCGAGAGGCGACGAGCAGGGGTAGGTATTCTTGTATCGCCCCACCTTGCTGCCTCTATATTGGAGTTTTCCCCGGTGGACGAAATGGTTGCTTCCCTGCGCCTTCGGGTTGGGAAACGGGTCCTGACCATCATTTGTGCCTATGCACCAAATGATGTTTCAGAGTACCCACCCTTTTTGGAGTCTGTGACTGGGGTGCTGGAGGGTGCTCCTCCTGGAGACTCCATTGTCCTACTGGGGGACTTCAATGCGCACGTGGGCAACGACAGTGAAACCTGGAGGGGGGTGATTGGGAGGAACGGCCTGCCCGATCTGAACCCGAGTGGTGTTCAGTTATTGGACTTCTGTGCTAACCACAGTCTGTCCATAACGAACACCATGTTCAAGCATAAGGGTGTCCATATGTGCACCTGGCACCAGGACACCCTAGGCCGCAGGTCGATGATCGATTTTGTTATCGTATCATCAGACCTGCGACCGTATGTCTTGGACACCCGAGTAAAGAGAGGTGCAGAGCTGTCAACTGATCACCACCTGGTGGTGAGTTGGATCCGATGGCAGGGGAGGAAGCCATTCAGACCTGGTAGACCCAAACGTATAGTGAGGGTGTGCTGGGAGCGTCTGGCTGAGGCCCCTGTCCGGGAGGTCTTCAACTCCCACCTCCGGAAGAACTTCAACCACATTCCGAGGGAGTCTGGAGACATGGAGTCTGAATGGGCCATGTTCTCCACCTCTGTTGTTGAAGCGGCGGCCCAGAGCTGCGGCCGCAAGGTGGTCGGTGCATCTCGTGGTGGCAACCCCCGAACCAAGTGGTGGACACCAGTGGTGAGGGGGGCCATTAAGCTGAAGAAGGAGTCCTATCAAGCTTGGTTGGCTTGTGGGACTCCCGAAGCAGCTGAGGTGTACCGGCAGGCCAAGCGGAGTGCAGCTCGGGTGGTTGCTGAAGCAAAAACCCGGGTATGGGAGGAGTTCGGTGAGGCCATGGAACAAGACTTTCGGTCGGCTTCAAAGAGATTCTGGCAAACTGTTCGGCGGCTCAGGAGGGGAAAGCAGCTCCCCGTCCACACTGTGTATGGTGCGGATGGGACACTGTTGACTTCAACTGGGGATATCGTCGGGCGGTGGAAGGAATATTTCGAGGATCTCCTCAATCCCACTGATACGCCTTCCACAGAGGAAGCAGGGTTTGGGGACAAGGGGGATGACTCGCCTATCACAGGGGCTGAGGTCGCCAAGGTGGTTAAAAATCTCCTTGGTGGCCGGGCCCCGGGGGTGGACGAGATTCGCCCCGAATACCTCAAGGCCCTGGATGTTGTTGGGTTGTCATGGTTGACACGCCTCTGCAACATTGCGTGGAGGTCGGGGGCAGTGCCTTTGGCATGGCAAACCGGGGTGGTGGTTCCTCTCTTCAAAAAAGGGGACCGGAGGGTGTGCTCCAACTTTAGAGGGATCACACTCCTCAGCCTCCCTGGGAAGGTCTATGCCAAGGTACTGGAGAGGAGAGTCCGGCCGTTGGTCGAACCTCGGATTCAGGAGGAGCAATGTGGTTTTCGTCCTGGCCGTGGCACATCGGACCAGCTCTTTACCCTCTCGAGAATTCTTGAGGGTTCGTGGGAGTTTGCCCAACCAGTTTACATGTGTTTTGTGGACTTGGAGAAGGCATTTGACCGCGTCCCTCGTGGATTTTTGTGGGGGGTGCTTCGGGAGTATGGGGTATCGGGCTTGTTGTTACGAGCTATTCGGTCTCTGTACGACCGTTGTGAGAGTTTAGTTCGTATTGCCAACACTCGGTCGGAGTCATTCCCAGTGAGAGTTGGACTCCGCCAGGGCTGCCCTTTGTCACCGGTCCTGTTCATAATTTTTATGGACAGGATTTCTAGGCGCAGCCAGGGAATGGAGGGTGTCATGCTTGGTAACCACAGGATCTCATCTTTGTTGTTTGCAGATGATGTTGTCCTGTTGGCTTCATCCAGCAATGACCTACAGCTCTTGCTGGGACGGTTTGCCGCTGAGTGTGAAGCGGCTGGGATGAGAATCAGCACCTCCAAGTCCGAGTCCATGGTCCTCAGCCGGAAAAAGGTGGATTGTCCTCTCCGGGTTGGGGACAGGCTCCTGCCCCAAGTGGAGGAGTTTAAGTATCTTGGGGTCTTGTTCACGAGTGAGGGGAAAATGGAGCGAGAGATCGACAGACGGATTGGAGCAGCATCTGCAGTGATGCGGACATTGTACCGGTCTGTTGTGGTGAAGAGGGAGCTTAGTTCTAAGGCAAAGCTGTCGATTTACCAGTCAATCTACGTTCCTACTCTCACCTATGGTCACGAGCTTTGGGTAATGACCGAAAGAACGAGATCGCGGATACAAGCGGCTGAAATGAGCTTTCTCCGTAGGATTGCTGGACTCACCCTCAGAGATAGGGTGAGGAGCTCAGTCATCCGGGAGAGGCTCAGAGTGGAACCGCTGCTCCTCCACATTGAAAGGAGTCAGTTGAGGTGGTATGGGCATCTGATTAGGATGCCTCCTGGACGTCTCCCACTTGAGGTGTTTCAGGCACGTCCCACTGGGAGGAGACCCCGGGGCAGACCCAGGACTCGGTGGAGAGACTATGTCTCCCAGCTAGTCTGGGAACGCCTTGGTGTCCCCTCTGAAGAGCTGGAGCAGGTGGCTGGGGAGAGGGAGGTCTGGGCTTCTCTGCTTGGGCTGCTGCCTCCGCGACCCGGACCTCCGGAAAAGCGGTAGAAGATGGATGGATGGATGGATGTATGGTATTAGGGGAATTGCTCTGAAATGGGTTACAAGTTATCTATCTGAGAGACAACAATTTGTGAAAATGGGAGAATATCTGTCTGGGTGTATGGGAATTGCCTGTGGGGTCCCCCAAGGATCAGTATTGGGCCCCAAATTATTTAACATATATATAAATGATATATTCCAAGTTTCTAAATTATTAAAAATAATATTATTTGCCGATGATACTAATATATTTTATTCTGGAAATAATTATTATCAACTAATCCATACTCTAAATAATGAATTAAATAAGCTAAAAAAATGGATGGATTGTAATAAACTATCACTAAATATAGAGAAAACTAAGGTAATGATATTTGGTAATTGTAAAAATAAAGAAGATATACACATTCATATAGATAATGTAGTTATTGAAAAAGTTAAGGAGATCAAGTTTTTGGGTGTAGTACTGGATGATAAAATTAGTTGGAAACCACATGTCAGATACATACAAAATAAAGTTGCAAAAAATATTGCAATTACAAATAAAATTAAGCAGGTCCTAGATTATAAATCCCTTCATATTTTGTATTGTTCATTAGTACTTCCATACTTGACTTATTGTATAGAGGTTTGGGGTAACAGTTATAAATGTAAACTTAATTCATTGTTAATATTACAAAAAAGGGCAGTCCGTGTTATACACAAAGTCGGGTACCTCGAACATACTAATTTATTGTTTTTACATTCAAAGTTATTGAAATTATTATTTTTTTTTTTGTTACTTATTTGTACCCGTAGGTAGACTTGGTTTGCAGTCTGGTGACGAGCCACCGGCTGCTGGTCGCTGCGTGCGCGAGCGCCCTAAACCTAAATTATCCCTAAATTATGGGATCTGGTTCTTTATTACACAGCACAATTAATGTTTAAAGTTAGTAAAAACCTCTTGCCACACAATATACAGAATCTATTCAGGGAGAGAGAAGAGAAATATAATTTACGGGGGAATACAAAATTTAAAATGCACTTAGTAAGATCTACAAAGAAGAGTTTTTGTGTGTCTGTGTGTGAGGTAAAATTGTGGAATGGGTTGGGGGAGAAACACAGGCAACGTCCAAACATCCATATATTTAAATCAACATATAATGAAATGATTTTTGAGCAGTATGAGAATGAAGGGCAGTGATGTTACATTGTGTCTTCAGTGAGGGAAGGTTGTTGTGTGTTATGGTGATTGTGAAGGTGATGGTGTTGTTTGTGTTTGCATTGAACATGCCAGAAGTGTATGTTTATTGTCGCAATATTGTTGGATATGGACTGTCATTGTTGTGTCATTTTTGTTGTATAATTTGACTATGGGTGTATTATGGTGAATGTGGTTGTGGGATAATGATGATTATGAGTAATACTGTAATTTGTTTGGTGTGGAGAAGGGGTGGGACTGTATAAGCGTTGGCTTCTTCCCACTCCTTTTGAACATTTTATTTTTGGTTTGGTTTTTTTTGTTGTGTTTTGAACTCTCTTCTTTCTTTCTTTAACAATGTTCAAATAAAATCAATGTCAATGTCAAAATACCATTTTTAAGCTAACCTTTTTGCTAGCTTCATTCAGCTCCTCGTCTTCTGAATGGAAATCCTCCGGATCAGATTCTCCGGCCGATGCGTGTCCTGGCCTGGTAAATGTCGATTTCTTCTGTTTTCCTTTAGGCATGATGACTTTGTCTTTTGATTTTCACTCTTCCAAAAATCCGTTAAATCTGATTTTCAAGGTATTTTCCTGGATTGGGTCTGGGAGCTTCAGCGTTAAGCTGCTATCACCATGGTGTCCAGACCGGACGTCGTTTTGTTTTTTTTTAAAGAATCAGCAGTTCATGCCTGTAGAAACAGTGGAGCGCCGCACAGTTGTGACACACGCACATAAAGTTGAGAGCGGAGCTGCAGCGAGACTCTCACAGCTTCCCTCATGTGCCACATTAAGTTATAAACCCTGTTTAAATTACAAATTCACAGGGTCTTCAAAACATCTGCAATAATACCGCGGTGTTGAGCGGTCCACCGTCACCGCAGGTGAAATTCCTCTACCGTGACAGCCCTAATAAAAACAAAAAAAATATCACTGCCAAAATTATGAGCCCCCTAATGCAAATAGTCAATTGTGTATCCTTTTTGCTGGATAACAGCCTGCAGTCATTTGTTGTGGTTTCCAACAAGTCTCACACACATCTCCTGAGAACTCCCAGCCAATTCTTGATAGGCAACTCTCTCAAATTCCTCCATCATCATCATAGCAGTCTGTCGGGGGCGACAATGACCATTTCATTCAGGTCTGATCAGATTCCTCCACGCAGCTCTGTCCTTCACCTTCCACTGCCAGGAACTCCTGACCTTGTTAACCCGGGCGACGTCTGAGCTGGTATGAGTTGCTTTCTGACTGACCACTTCATGAAACTGCTTGCAAAGTATTTGAGTATCACTAACTTTTGCTGGACTAGCGGCACATTCTTGGCAGATAGAGGTATTATCAGTGGCAATGACAGGCCAGACAAACTGACTCCAGTATCTGTTGCAGTGACTGACCAGATGATAGGTTTGTTCATCTCTGCTCTTTGTGTAGTGCATGTCACGATGCACCGACTGGCAAAAGTCCACCACAGACCTTGCAACAGATGTGCTTATCTGCCAGGATGTCCAGTCTCAACCCGTGTAACTGGGAGTGGTCCCCCACAGACCTGTGATAGATATTGTTTTTAGTTCTGCCAGGATGCCCAGTTTCACCCTCCACACCCTCAGAAGGGTGGGGTTGCCGGTTGAGTCGCTGACGGCCCGACTCATGAGACAGGTAGTACCAGTTTTCATGGTTATCCGGTAGCAAGCAAACCAATGCCTGACCTGACAACAAACTCCTCCAGACCACCAGATATGGGGGTCTACTGGCATGGACTTTTGTCTTCAGTTCATTCCACAGATGTTCAGTGGGATTCCAGTCAGGGCTTTGTGCAGGCCAGTTAATAACATTCACTTTGGTCTTCCGGAGGTAGTTCTTCACCAGGAATGACATATGTTTTGGGTCATTGTTGTGTTGGAAGACAAAGGGATGACCCAGACCCAGTTTTGCTGCTGACTGCAAGAGTTTTTTTTTTTTTTTTCCAAAATTGTCACATATCCTTCTTTCTTCATGATTCTTTCCACCTTGATGAGATTCCCAGTTTCAGACACACAGAAGCATCCCCATGGGCATAGCACTCCCACTATTGTGTTTCACTGTGGGGATGGTGTTCTTTGGGTTGTATGCCTCTCCCTTCCTTCTCCAAACATCAGCAGTGTCTCTATGGCCAAAGAGCTCTAGTTTTATCTCATTTGACCAAAGGACATATAATCTTTCTCCAGGTTGTTCTTGGCATACTTCAGTCTGACTTCAGAGAGTTTTTTCTGCAGAAGTGGAGTTTTTCTTGGTCTGTAACCTGACCTTACGATAAGGTGACACCCCTCATGGATCATCACCTTATCGTGGTGGAGGGTTTGCATGCCCCATTGATCCCAGCAGCTATGTTGTCTGGTGCAATTTGCCTCTGGTAGGGTCACCCAAGACAAACTGGTCCTGGCTGAAGGGCCAGACTAAGAACGATCCAACAGACTCTCATGATAAATACTAGAACAAGGATTCAGTGGACCCCGCCCGGTATGGGGTTACCGGGGCCCCACCCTGGAGCCAGGCCTGGGGGAGGGGCTCGATGGCTAGTGTCTGGTGGCCGAGTTTCCACCCATGGGGCCCGGCCGGGCTCAGCCCGAAGGAGTTACATGGGTCTGCCCTCCAGTGGGCTCACCACCTGCAGGAGGGATCATGGGGGTCCAGTGCTATGTGGATCAGGTGGTGGTCAAAGGCGGAGACCTTGGCGAACTGATGCCAAGCTTCCTAAACTGGCTTTTGGTACGTGGAATGTCACCTCTCTGGTGGGGAAGGAGCCTGAGCTGGTGCATGGGGTTGAGAGATACCGGCTAGATATAGTCGGCCTCACCTCAACACACAGCTCCGGTTCCAGAACCAGTCTCCTGGAGAGGGGCTGGAGCTTGGCCTACTCTGGAGTTGCCCCGGGCAAGAGGCGACGAGCAGGGGTGGGTATTCTTGTATCCCCCCACCTTGCTGCCTCTATATTGGAGTTTTCCCCGGTGGACGAAAGGGTTGCTTCCCTGCGCCTTCGGGTTGGGAAACGGGTCCTGACCATCATTTGTCCCTACGCACCAAATGATGTTTCAGAGTACCCACCCTTTTTGGAGTCTGTGACTGGGGTGCTGGAGGGTGCTCCTCTTGGAGACTCCATTGTCCTACTGGGGGACTTCAATGTGCACATGGGCAACGACAGTGAAACCTGGAAGGGGGTGATTGGGATGAATGGCCTGCCCGATCTGAACCAGAGTGGTGTTCAGTTATTGGATATCTGTGCTAACCACAGTTTGTCCATAACAAACACCATGTTCAAGCATAAGGGTGTCCATATGTGCACCTGGCACCAGGACACCCTAGGTTGCAAGTCGATGATCGATTTTGTTATCGTGTCACCAGACATGCGACCATATGTCTTGGACACTCGGGTAAAGAGAGGTGCAGAGCTGTCAACTGATCACCACATGGTGGTGAGTTGGATTTGATGGCAGGGGAGTATGCCATTCAGATCTGGTAGACCCAAACGTATAGTGATGGTGTCCTGGGAATGTCTGGCTGAGGTCCCTGTCCGGGAGGTCTTCTCCTCCCACCTCCGGAAGAACTTCAACCCCATTCCAAGGGAGTCTGGAGACATGGAGTCTGAATGGGCCATGTTCTCCACCTCCATTGTTGAAGCAGTGGCCCAGAGCTGCAGCCGCAAAGTCGTCGGGGCATCTCGTGGTGGCAACACCCGAACCAAGTGGTGGACACCAGTGGTGAGGGGGGCCATTAAGCTGAAGAAGGAGTCCCATCAAGCTTGATTGGCTTGTGGGACTCCTGAAGCAGCTGAGGTGTACCGGCAGGCCAAGCGGAGCGCAGCTCGGGTGGTTGCTCAAGCAAAAACTCGGGTATGGAAGGAGTTCGGTGAGGCCATGGAACAAGACTTTTGGTCGGCCTCAAAGAGATTCTGGCAAACTGTCCGGCGGCTCAGGAGGGGGAAGCAGCTCCCTGTCCACACTGTGTATGGTGCGGATGGGGCACTGTTGACTTCGACTGGGGAAATCGTCGGGCGGTGGAAGTAATACTTTGAGGATCTCCTCAATCCCACTGAATACGCCTTCCACAGAGGAAGCAGGGCTTGTGGACGTGGGGGACGACTCGCCTATCACAGGGGCTGAGGTCGCCAAGGTGGTTAAAAATCTCTTTGGTGGGCGGGCCCCGGGGGTGGACGAGATTCGCCCTGAGTACCTCAAGGCCCTGGATGTTGTAGGGCTGTCATGGTTGACACGCCTCTGCAACATTGCGTGGAGGTCAGGGGCAGTGCCTTTGGCATGGCAAACCGAGGTGGTGGCTCCGCTCTTCCAAAAAGGGGACTGGAGGGTGTGCTCCAACTTTAGAGGGATCACACTCCTCAGCCTCCCTGGGAAGGTCTATGCCAAGGTACTGGAGAGAAGAGTCCAGCTGTTGGTCGAACCTTGGATTCAGGAGGAGCAATGTGGTTTTCATCCTGACTATGGCCCATCGGACCAGCTCTTTGCCCTCTCGAGAATACTCGAGGGTTTGTGGGAGTTTGCCCAACCACTTTACATGTGTTTTGTGGAGTTGGAGAAGGCATTCGACCGCGTCCCTCGTGGATTTTTGTGGGGGGTGCTTTGGGAGTATGGGGTATCGGGCTTGTTGTTACGAGCTATTCGGTCTCTGTACGACCATTGTCAGAGTTTGGTTCGTATTGCCAACACTTGATTGGACTCATTCCCAGTGAGAGTTGGACTCGGCCAGGGCTGCCCTTTGTCACCAATCCTGTTCATAATTTTTATGGACAGGATTTCTAGGTGCAGCCAGGGAACAGAGGGTGTCATGCTTGGTGACCACAGGATCTCATCTCTGTTGTTTGCAGATGATGTTGTCCTGTTGGCTTCATCCAGCAATGACCTACAGTTCTTGCTGGGATGGTTTGTCCTTGAGTGTGAAGCGGCTGGGATGAGAATCACCATCTCCAAGTCCGAGTCCATGGTCCTCAGCCAGAAAAAGGTGGATCGTCCTCTCCAGGTTGGAGACAGGCTCCTGCCCCAAGTGGAGGAGTTTAAGTAAGTTTAACCGGATTTCTCCGGTTTCCTCCCACAGGCCAAAAACATGCGGGTTAGGCTAATTGGAAACTCTAAAGTGGCCCTAGGTGCGAATGTGTGTGTGAATGGTTAAGGGATAGTGCTGTACCGTGGCTGCTTCATCCATCCAGGTGGATGCCCTCAATTTCCCCTCTGGGGATCAATAAAGTACACAACATAAAAAAAGTATCTTTGGGTCTTATTCACGAGTGAGGGGAGAATGGAGCGAGAGGTTGACAGATGGATTGGAGCAGCATCTGCAGTGATGCGGACATTGTACCGGTCTGTTGTGGTGAAGAGGGAGCTGAGTTCTAAGGCAAAGCTGTCGATTTACCAGTCAATCTACGTTCCTACTCTCACCTATGGTCACGAGCTTTGGGTAATGACCAAAAGAACGAGATTACAAATACAAGTGGCTGAAATGAACTTTCTCCACAGGATCACTGGACTCACCCTCAGAGATAGGGTGAGGAGCTCAGTCATCCAGGAGAGGCTTAGAGTAGAACCGCTGCTCCTCCACATTGAAAGGAGCCAGTTGAGATGGTATGGGCTTCTCATCAGGATGCCCCCTGGACCAGCTGGTCTGGGAACGCCTTGGTATCCTCTCTGAAGAGCTGGAGCAGGTGGCTAGGGAGAGGGAAGTCTGGGCTTCTCTGCTTGAACTGCTGCCTCCCCGATCCGGACCTCCGGAAAAGCAGAAGAAGATGGATGGATGGATGGATGTAACCTTACAGTCCATTCCTGTGCAGGGTTCTAGTGACTGTCTTCTTTGAGACTACAGTTCCCAACTTGGCTAAGTCATTCACGATTGTTCTGGCAGTTGTTTTTAGATGCATGTCTCACCAGATTTCTTTCCAGAGTCTTTGAAATATTTCACTTCCTACCTCTAGCAGGTGTGTTCTGTTCTGTGTGGCTCTCTTTGATTTTCTTGATGATACTTCTCACTCCAGTTCTTGACACTTGGAAATCCTGTGATAAGTTTTTCAAGTGACACCTCAAACCCTTGCTGAAGTTTTTATACAGGGCTGTACATGAAAACTGGTCTGTACGAAGAATGAATAAACTGATGTAGCACCGGTGTGACGAGATGAACAGACCTGTTTATCATCGCACCAGTAAAAGCACAATTGGTGAGCAGCAGTCGCGAATTCCATCAGCATAAATTCACACCTCAACAATCTCCCATAGATAACAGCGCATTTCTCCTTGATATCAAGTTTCAAGTCCTCACATCGTTGATCGCGTCCGTCAGCCTAGAAGTTGGTGACCAAGGCCACTATTGAGAGTCACCGCCATTTTTATAAGTCTTTTAATTGATCACCCTGTGTTAACTCAGTACAGATCAGTGGTGGAATACACCGATATAGAGTTCAATGGTTCCTGCTCTTTGTCCTCCGTTACAACGGAGAGGACTGCAGAATGCACCCAACATTCTTTTTCATATCAGCGGTAAACTGCTTTCATATTTACAAGAACAGACACAATGTGTTTGTGTGCACAGGCTGCACTTTTGAGTGTTGCATTTAGCACTACACAAAGTGGGACAAGTTTTATTTCGGAGGGAGCTGTCACAAAAAAAGAAAAAGAAAAAAAAAAGAAAAAAAAAAAGAGCAGATGCGAGTTGAACCAGGATGCATTGATTGCTCCTCACCGACAGGGCAGGCTGGTCTCTTCTCCACAGTCGCTGGGGGATAGTCAGAGCTGCTGCAAGCTTCAGGAGTTTTTTCTGTTTCTTCCGGCTTCTCCTGGTCCCACAGCGGGTTCATTTTGTGCAGGTCTCCAGAGGAGAAATGCAACAGAGAAAGAGGAAGCTCCATGGGAGTGACGTAGGCTACGGGCTAGTGTAAGGTCGTCAAACATGGGGCCCATCGGCCAAAACTGGCCCTTTATTTTGTAAGGTGTGGTGAGTGTGTTTAGGTGGTTAGAATTGATGACTGATGTGGAAGTGTATGCAAATTTCAAATAATTTCTAGAGCTTGACAAGTTGTTTTTAATCATCAAGAGAAATACTATATTTTTAATTATTAAACTACACTTCTTGCACAGTGGTACAGGGGTTAGCACCGTTGTCTAACAGCTAGAAGATTCCAGGTTTGAATCCCCAGGCTGGCAGGGGTAGGAACCTTTCTGTGAGGAGTTTGCATGTTTTTCCCTGTGTGGCGCGAGTATACTCCAGGTGAGCTGGTTTCCTCCCACAATCCAAAGACATGCATGTTAAGTTAATTGGTGATTGTAAATGGTCCCTAGGTATCCGTCTCTCTCTTAGAATAGAGGGTTAGTACTAGTGAAGTGCTTTGAGTGGTTTTTGAGAGTAGAAAAGTGCTATACAAGTACAGGTCCTTATCCCCTTATCCCTTATAAGGTTGCAACTTTTTTGTAAACTCACTCTCTAATAAATTTAACACTTGTTTTTTTCCCCACCATTTTTCGATTGCAATATTATGAGACTTTCCTCTTCAATTTCATTTTTTTCCATCATATCTGTATTTTTACCTCATAAATTTATAAATTTGGGATTTTAAAAAAAAAAGCCACAGGGAGCAGGTGGTTACAAGCAAAAGAGCCACGGCTTACAGATCCTTGCAATGCCAAAGTAGTAGACTGTATTTGGCAGTCTCATCCATGCAACCAACCGTTACCAGAAACCAAGTCTTGAAACCTATTTAGTGTTCAAAAATATCACTTCTGGGTGTAGAGACCAATTGTGCCCTTCAGAGGTAAAGTGGGCTATCCCACATGTAGGTCAAAAATGAGTTAATTGTACTACACTAATTGTTAAGGGTCTATCATTTTCTTAAACTGCCTAGCTCTGCATAAAACGTATTGTGCTGCCCTCTATCTAACTTTTTAATGATATAGGCACACTGATTTTTTGAGAATATTTCAACTTTAGAGCTCATTTTCTCAAAATAATGGTTTTGTGGGATAGCCCACTTTACCTCTGAAGGGCACAATTTTTCAGGACTTCTGGTAGCTAGTAGAAATCCAGATCAGGATTACTTTCAAATGTAAATCACTTCTTCCGGCTTTCAGAGAGAGCAGACGCATTTCTTCTCCTCTCCTCCCTCCCTCCCTCTCCTCCCTTCACTGATCCCAGCTTGCTGTGTCCTGTCTCTGTCTCGCTCTTCTTCTCGCTGCATCTCGATCCAAACGGAAAATTATGGAATTGGTGAGCTGGGCTTTAAATGCAATTGACACCACTTTTTCAAACAGAAAATCGGGCCCGGGGGAGCCCGGGGGGGGGGGGGGGGGGGCAGAGACTCATGGGACAATTGGAAACTCATGTGTCTTTGTGATATTTCGATTGAAGATGTGGAAGACATCTACCTGTTTGGCTTCATGATCACAGGATTTCTGCTGTTTGGCTTTGGAGTTTTCCTGGTGTATCGAAAACTAAAGAAGTTGGAAAGAGCTAGTCAAAATGCGGACCCGGCGAAGCTCCTTCAACAATTCGACCAGCTGGGGAGGGCACTGATAGCGGTTAATGGCGAACTGAATCGGAAGGTGGGAAACATCTTGGAGTCGCTGGGTGCTCTCCAGGGAATGATTTTAAAGCCTGGGAATGTAAATTGCGATGCACAGAATCACATGAGAGGTGAAAATTCTATGCTCTAAGTCAGGGGTGTCCAACCATGTGCCATGGAGAGCCAAGACCCTGCAGGTTTTACCTCCAACCAGTGTCTTCAACAGCAGATTTCTGTGAACTTCTTCCCACTGATTGCTGATAAGTGAAAACACCTGCTGAAGAGACTGGGTAGAAGAGAAAACCTGCAGGGTCTTGGCTCTCCATGGCACATGGTTGGACACCCCTGCTCTAAGTGAACTGTGCTTATCAGGCTTGATTCGGCGTCCTTGGGAGAATTCATTCCTCCAGGAGAAAAGATAAGGCAGAAGGGAGTTTTGGCTTTCCTCTAACCCAAACAATCTGATGTGCAGCAATCTGAACTCTCTATGGACAGCGTCATCATGTGACTAGCATGGAATTTTACCATCTGACATGCACAGAAGAGAGATGAACTCTCGAGGACATGTTATCTATGTTTAGGATACCATGGACATAACATCTAGTCGTTGCTTGAGAGAGGAATTTTGTTGTACACCAGTTACTGACACATCACACTGCATCCATGCATATCACATGACTGACACACACACACTGGTCTCTCTCAACTTGCTTTGTAATGTGTGAAACTGTAACTTGTCTGCTAAGTGTGCAATTAGAGGGTTTTTTTCTATGTGATCATAATCTTGCTCACTTATGAGCTATATTTTGATAACTATGCTTTTTTCTCTCTGCCCAAGTGTCACCCCCTCCCCCTCCCCCTCTTTACCCCCACTGTATGAGGCGCCTGTCGGCTGCCGCGTCATTAGGGAGCGCTTAACATGAGCGCACCTTAATGTCAAGTAAAATTCCTTGTATGTGTAAAAGCATGCTTGGCAATAAAATTCATTCTGATTCTGATTCTGAAATGAAGGTAAATACACTTTAAACAATACATAAGACTAAATCATCAGACAAAAGTTGCTGTTTTTTGGCCAATGCCATTCTTAATAAGCTTTTTGGCTCCTGATAAAAGAGACAGCACATGATCAAGAGATTAAAATGTCTGTGTTTGAGAAAACTGGGTAGATAATTCGGATGTCAAAGCACTTGTGGGTTACACCTGGGGTTTGTGTATGAACAATGCTACCTCAGAAATTGTGAGTCTGCAAGTTTGGTAAGGCTGCATCATTACCGAGGTATTCCTAAAGTGACGTTCATCTCTCCTCTGCCAGCGAAGTGGAAGGTGTTGAGGGTCATCTGGGTGGAGGGCTCGCCGATGGATTGGGCTGCCAGCAGACCCACAGCCTCACCTGGATCACACAGTGAACGCTGCCATTTATAATGCAACAGCTGACGAAGGCTGGGGACACAGAGAATAGATGCTGCTTTATTTTACACAGAGGGCAGGGAGAAAAATATGAGAGTCTCAAACTTTTAAAAATTATTCTATCTTCACTAATGTGTGTCAACAAATCTGAACATTATGGCCTTTATGAATAGAGGATGCATTGTTTTATGATTCAGATGGGTGAGTTTGGTTAGTGCATTAAAGTGCATGCAATAAAAATAACAATAATAAAAGAATATAAACTGTTGTATCTATTCAAACTCTGAGGTAACCAAAACAGAAGCTTATTAATGGTAAGCAAACAAGATATGATCTGAACGTGACTATAAACACATTTCTTTATTTGCAGAACAAACACAAAGCAGCTGTCAAATATGGAATGAGTAAGACGACGACTGTATTTGCACTTTAGCTAACAGCCAGTGTTCAGATCAAAATCTTGTCATCATTATTTATAGGTCCCTACAAAGATTTCAGAAATAAACAGATGCACTGTATTGTTCAAATTAAACAAGAAACACTTAAAAAGTTTAACTGTCGAACTACAATATGCTTTTTTGCAAACTGCAGAAAGTTTGAAAATATTGGAAAAAAAATGCAATTCATTTTTTCTTATATCAGTTCATATACCAGTTTTATCCTATTTGCAAATTAGGAAAGCATTCATTAGTGCATTTACTGGTTTTATAATTTACTCAGGAATGTGGTTGCATTCTGAATGTAATCACAAGTTTATTTGTCCCTCATTTGTAGTTTATTTGAACCAGTAGTTCTTTGTTCTCTGCAGTCCAACACTGAAGGAGCATATTATTGCATATTTTTACCCTTGAAAATGCAACCTTATGTCAGTAGATCTTAATGTTTCTAGTCTGTTCGGTCATCATGTTGCACTTTGTGGTCATAGCACACTGATCATTAGTCAAATACAGTACAACCCATGCTTTAGCTTGTCATGCCTGAGTATCAGCAAGAGAGTGCATTCAAATGCTGAAAATCCACAAGCTTTTTGCCCAGTCAAATCTTAATACCTGTTGTTGTCCACATTGTCTTGACTTGCACCATTTCTGTGCTGCAGGTAGTTCTCTGTAATGTTATAAAAGTTTTCAGACACCGATCCAAAGCAGATGTCGGGCCTGAACAGGCTCACAGAGGGCTCTGGGCATCGGGAGGACTTTCTGTTGTATTTTGATCTACTAGCTTCATCTAGAGTGTGCCACTGCTGTACGAGCTGTAGAGAAAGACAAGATTAGTATAGAATTTGTTTTTTACAGTCTGTGAGAAACACTGAAATTTATCTACATCCATGAGTAAACTTGATGACTATGCCAGGACAAGAAGGCCTATTATTTCTGTTGTTTAAAGTGACCACCAAAAATCAAGTTTTTTTCTGTTGTTAACATGTCTGTCACGTTTTTTTTGTGACTTACGAGACATATCAAAAGCGAAATCACTGGAATGCCTCATATCTCGTTTTTTTTGCTGTAAAGTTTCACTTAAGCCCCCCCCCCACCCCCCCCAAAAAAAAGACAGGTTTGGACAGAGCGTTTTTAGCTACTTAAGTAAGTGTCCTGCTTAGCCTGACTGGTTATAACATTAACCAATCAGACTAAGCTCTGGGTATGGTGACAGACCTGAGTTCACTGCCTCAGGGGAAGAGGGAGGAGCCGAGGAGCAGCAGGAGCTTTTACAAATTGGGAAAGATGGCAGATTATACATATTCAGTTTCTGGCTGTGAGAGCAAGAAATCCTCTTCTTTTACTGTAAATGACATGTTTTACCCACAGACATGAAAATATGACAGCAATGATTAATTTCATTTGGAAAAACTTCAGTGTCCTTGCTAAAATACCAGCGAGAGGACACAGGTTTGCAGCCCGCATTTTACCTTGCATGACGGCTGCAGAGGTCTCCTCTCTGTGCAGCACGGAGACAGCCAATCAGGTTTCTAGGTGCAGTGCTGCGCTCTGCAGAGATCCCTACTTAGGCACACTGGCCAGGGCGGAAGGATCATTCTCAGTGGAGTGGAGAGTCGTTGCCCAGCTCTATGTAGTGGCTGGAGTGCTCCTCGCCGGTCTCTGGTTACCCATTCGCCGAGGGTCTCCCCAGCTCACTTAGAGCCTCTCGCGCTTGGGAGTGAAGGAGATGAGCCAGTGGGCGCAAAGTGAGCTGCTTTGTCTCCCCCGGCACATGCTGCAGTCGTGGTTCCATGGTGGCGGGCAGGCACAACGGACCACCGATGTCCAGCGAGCTGCTCAGAGCCGGATTGCCTCCTTCACTCCCACGCGGGAGAGACTCTTGACCGAGCTGGGGAGACCCTTGGCGAATGGGTAACCAGAGACTGGCAGGGAGCGCTCCAGCCTCCACGCAGAGCTGGGCAGCAACTCTCTGCTCCACCGAGAATGATCCTTCCGCAGGTTCACCTACTTCCTCAAGTTAGATCACCTTCTCGGAGCCCAATGTCCTCTCCTTCCCGCTACTGCTGGGCAGGAAGTCATGGAGCTAATTAGAATATTCACAGATCTGCGCATTAAATAGGTGGAAGATGTAGAAGCTCTTTCCAAGCAATTCTAAAGCAATTAAAGTTTTTTGTGTATAAAAAGCCACAACATACTATGTTGGGCACCATGGCCAATACACATTTGTTTTTGAGGTGGTTTTAGAGCCACCAGAGTGCATCTTTAATATTTGCACCACACTTGCACAAGTGTAAATCTTGTTAGGTTAAAAAAAAATGTAAAAAAGGTTAAAAAATGTAAATCCACTTTGATTAGTCATACAGTGGTGTGAAAAAGTGTTTGCCCCCTTACTGATTTCTCATGTTTTTTGTATGTTTGTCACATTTAAATGTTTCAGATCATCAAACAAATTTACATATTAGACAAAGATAACACAAGTAAACACAAAATGCAGTTTTTAAATGAAGGTGTATATTATTAAGGGAAAATAAAATCCAAACTTACATGTGTGAAAAAGTGATTGATTGCCCCCTAAACCTAATAACTGGTTGGGCCATCCTGAGCAGCAACAACTGCAATCAAGCATTTGCGATAACTGGCAATGAGTCTTTTACAGCGTTGTGGAGGAATTTTGACCCACTCATCTTTGCAGAATTGTTGTAATTCAGCCACACTGGAGGGTTTTTGAGCATGAACCACCTTTTAAAGGTCATGCCACAGCATCTCAATCGGATTCAAGTCAGGACTTTGACTAGGCCACTCCAAAGTCTTCACTTTGTTTTTCTTAAGCCATTCAGAGGTGGACTTGCTGGTGTGTTCTGGATCATTGTCCTGCTGCACAACCCAAGTGCGCATCAGCTTGAGGTCACGAACAGATGGCAGGACATTCTCCTTCAGGATTTTTTGGTAGAAAGCAGAATTCATGGCTCCATTTACCACAGCAAGTCTTCCAGGTCCTGAAGCAGCAAAAACAGCCCCAGACCATCACACTACCACCACCATATTTTACTGTTGCTATGATGTTTCTTTTCTGAGATGCTGTGTTACTTTTACGCTGGATGTAATGGAACACACACCTTCCACAAAGTTCAACTTTTGTCTTGTCAGTCCACAGAGTTCTCTCCCAGAAGTCTTGGGGATCATCAAAATGTTTTCTGGCAAAACTGAGACGAGCCTTTATGTTCTTTTTGCTCAGCAGTGGTTTTCGTCTTGGAACTCTGCCATGCAGGCCATTTTTGCCCAGTTTCTTTCTTATGGTGGAGTCATGAACACTGACCTTAACTGAGGCAAGTGAGGCCTGCACTCCTTTGGATGATGTTGTGGTGTCTTTTGTGACCTCTTGGTTGTTGCTGCGTTCTTGGGATAATTTTGGTTGGCCGGCCACTCCTGGGAAGGTTCACCACTGTTCCATGTTTTCGCCATTTGTGGATAATGGCTCTCACTGTGGTTCGCTGGAGTCCCAAAGCTTTAGAAATGGCTTTATAACCTTTTCCAGACTGATAGATCTCAATTACTTTGTTTCTCATTTCTTCCTGAATTGCTTTGGATGAAAAGATGATGTCAAGCTTTTGAGGATGTTTTGGTCTACTTGACTTTGTGAGGCAAGTCCTATGCAGGCAGGCAGGCAGGCAGGCAGGCAGGCAGGCAGATAGATAGATAGATAGATAGATAGATAGATAGATAGATGTACTTTATTGATCCCAAACTGGAAAATTACAGTGTAACAGCAGCATGACAGTTGACAGCCAAACAACAGAAACACACACGACAGACAAAGGGATTACCCATGGAAAGTAAAAAACTAACACGACTATAGAACCTATATACATCACAGCTTAATATATGATGACCTGTATAAACACATGAATCATCCCATTGCACAAAGAAGGACTATCAGGAGTAGAGTGAAAAGTGATGTACCAGTTAGTCTGTAAGATGCAGTGTGGCAGCATAGCTATGACCAGAATACAACATCATAGTGAGTTATTGTACAGTGAAATTGCATATGGCAGGAAAGATTTCCTGTACCTGGCCGTTCGACAACGAAGCTGTAGTAGTCTACTGGAGAAAGTGCTTCGCTGTGTATCTAGTGTGTGGTGGAGGGGGTGATCAGGATTGTCCATGATGGATCGCAGTTTATTTAGTGTTCTCCTCTCCACCACTGTCTCAAAGGTCTCTGGTCTGAGACCAATTACAGAGCCAGCCCTCTTGATAATCTTGTCAAGTCTGTTGGTATCTCTGGCCCTGATACTGCTACCCCAACAGACCGCAGCAAAGAAGATGGCGCTGGCGACAACAGTCTGGTAGAAAAGCTCCAGCATCCTGCTGCACACGTTGAAGGATCTCAGCTTTCTCAGAAAGTAGAGCCTGCTCATCCCCTTCTTGTGCACAGCATCGGCGTTGGATCTCCAGTCCAACCCGCTGCTGATCCTGACACCCAGATATTTGTAGTCCTCAACCACTCCCACATCCTTCCCCCTAATCTGCAGTGGCTGAAAAGGAGCCTTCCTCTTCCTGAAGTCAATCACCATCTCCCTGGTCTTACTGACATTCAACCTCAGGTGATTCTGCTCCGTCCACTCCACAAATCTGTCTACCAGTGCCCTGTACTCCCCCTCCTCTCCTCCTCTTATACACCCCACAACAGCTGAGTCATCAGAGAATTTTTGCAGGTGGCATTACTCAGTGTTGTACTGAAAGTCCATGGTGTATAAGGTAAAAAGAAAAGGAGAGAGCACAGTCCCCTGTGGTGCTCGCGTATCACAAGCCACCACTCCAGACAAGACATTGCCCAGCCTGACAAACGGTGGTCTGGCTGTCAGGTAGTCGGTAATCCAGGAGATCACAGAGCTGTCAACCCCCATCACCCACAGCTTCTCGCCCAGCAGCAGTGGCTGGATGGTGTTAAAGGCACTGGAAAAATCAAAAAAAGTGATTCTCACAGTGTCTCCTCCACCATCAAGGTGCAGATGGGCTCGTTGCAGCAGGTAGATGACAGCATCTTCAACTCCTAAATGGGGCTGATATGCAAACTGCAGAGGGTCCAGCCACGTCTCCACCTGCGGCCTCAGGTGGGCTAAGACCAGTCTCTCCAGGACCTTCATCACATGAGATGTGAGGTACACTGGTCGGTAGTCATTCAGATCCGATGGAGATGACTTCTTGGGGACAGGAACCAGGCAAGATTTAAGTGAATTCTTGATTGTGAACAGGTGTGGCAGTAATCAGGCCTGGTGTGGCTGGAGAAATTGCACTTAGCTTTCCAAAGATGTGATAAACCACAATTAATTTATGTCTTAATGGGGGGGGGGGGGTCACTTTTTCACACAGGGCCATGTAGGTTTGGATTTTATTTTCCCTTAATAATAAACACCTTCATTTCAAAACTGCATTTTGTGTTTACTTGTGCTATCTTTGTCTCATATTTAAATTTGTTTGATTATCTGAAACATTAAAGTGTGACAAACATACAAAAAAATGAGAATTCAGGAAGGGGCAAACACTTTTTCACACTACTGTATAATTTTATGAAAAACAAACTGAGCAATCTCAAAGAAGCACATGTTCTGATCCATGTACCTTTTATATGTATGCTGCTTGCTGCATTTCATTAAAGGAAGCAAACCCTGTAAATTCAACACTTTTTCTTGCCTTCTGATTGTTGCTCTGAGTGTTGCTATCCCTGTGCTGTTGCAATCCTGGAATTTCCCCGTTGTGGGACTAATAAAGGCTTATCTTATCTTATCTCATCACTACAGAAAACAGGAACTTCACCAAAAGGGTAAGTTTTCAGGAACTCGCAGGGGCCAAATAAAACCCTGGTCAGGGGTAGGTACTTCAGAGCTGCCCCAAAAACTACCGGGTGGAGTTTAGGATTGTCTCAATGCTGAGTGGATAAAACTCTATATTATGATGACTAGAGTGCTACATAAACAAAACACAAGGAAATGAGAAGCACCAAAAATGACCACAAAAAGAAGATAGCGAAGATCTAATGCTAAAAAAATGTATAATATAATGCTGCAGTGACCGTGGGTGGTCTGAACCATTATTTGGCATAAGTGGCCATGCAGTGCACGCTTCGAGAGAACACAGCTTTACAGCAGAGCGCCACAGTGTATAACACCTGCTGCAACCGCTGTCCTTCGCTGTGATGTGAACCCAAAACAACAGGAGACAGAGTCTCCACTGGCACTTATAATGATGCGCTCACACAGCTATGCCGTAGGGCTGGGCAATTATCCAAGCAGAATCAAAAACCGAAGTTTGGGGTGCAAACCAACCTCATCTTATTCATGTCAGCTTTACCTGGTTTTTCCCCTCTCCTTTTTGTGTGCGTGTGTATACAGTGCTTTTCATGTACTTCTGCACATATGTGCCAGAGGAATTACGTGTACGGGCAGGTACCTTTGCACCCCGGAAGCTGTTCAAAGCAGCAGAAAAAAAATATCAAACAATTTGTAATGAAAAGACATGTGGTCTCTGTACATATCTGTACTCGTCACCATCGGTTTGATCCGGGATGGTGATGAGTCTGCATACAGGCGGGAGGTGGAGCAGCTGATCCTCTGGTGCGGCCAGAACCATCTTGAACTTAACCCAGCCAAAACGGTGGAGATGACTGTGGATTTCAGGCGACACCCTCCTTCATTCCCTCCACTCACCATCCTCAACAGCACAGTGTCCACTGTGGACTCATTCAAGTTTCTGGGTACCACAATCTCCCAGAACCTGAAGTGGTCCTCCCATATAGACACTGTCCGGAAAAAGGCCCAGCAGAGGTTGTTTTTTTCTGCGTCAGCTCAAGAAGTTTGATTTGCCTCAGGAGCTGCTGGTTGTCTTCTACACCGCCATCATCCAATCTGTCCTCTGCTTTTCCATCACTGTCTGGTTTGGATCTGCCACTAAACAGGACAAGACCAGACTGCAGCGGATCATTAAGTCTGCGGAGAGGATCACTGGTACCGACATACCCTCCATTGAGAACTTACATCGGTCCATAACCAGGAAACGGGTGGGAAACATCTGTGCTGACCCATCACACCCCGGCCACAAACTGTTTGAACTTCTATCTTCTGGTTGACGTTACAGATCACTGAAGGTCAAAACCACCCGTTACAGGAACAGTTTCTTTCCTCAAGCCATCACTCTGATGAACTCCTAACATTCACCTAGTCCTACCTGTTGCTGTACTCATGACTTTTCATCCATTCTTACATTGCACATAACTCTCACACTGCTTTTTACTTCATTCACATTATATCACTGAATCTGAGTTCACATTGAAATACTGTATGACTGTATATTTTTTCATATATTTCTGCAAAGTGTGGATAGTCTGAGTAAATAACTGCATATATTCCTGTATATATTTGCATCCTTTTATAGAAACGTGGACAGACTGTAATTTACTGTACATACTCTGTTGTC
Organism: Pholidichthys leucotaenia; assembly: GCA_020510985.1. Classification (NCBI taxonomy): domain Eukaryota; kingdom Metazoa; phylum Chordata; class Actinopteri; order Cichliformes; family Pholidichthyidae; genus Pholidichthys; species Pholidichthys leucotaenia. The sequence goes on from CM035840.1 coordinate 361,200,460, forward strand.
ATTGAATCCTTATTTAAATCTTATTTAAAACCTCCACCTGGACAACGAGAGCAAGTTTTTAGCCAAAGTCAAATTCCTTGTATGTGTTGTGCATACTTGGCCAATAAAGCTGATTCTGATTCTGATATAGTATGTGATGATTGACTCTTTATTTCATCTGAAGATGCCAAGAAAAAGCGAACAAAGTGCAGAGATACTAACATGTAGATGCCTGAAGCTAATCAAGTTGCTGTTAGCCTCTGACAGCAATCTGCATCATCTCAATGTTTTGTTTTTTTTTCTGCCGGGATGGACAACCATAATGGACAAGCTAAAAACGCCATTGCAAGTCACGTGGCCCATATGGTATTTAAACACGCTGACTTTTGCACTGGACAATGTTTATGCGTGAAATGACAACAGGCTTTTTGTGTAATTTTACTTAATTACGAGCCTTGTCAGTGAACTGTAAGGGAGAAGAAAGGAGGGGGGAAAAAACAATGAAAACCGACCTGAAAGAGTCAGTAAACCATGATGCTACTTTAAGGTCAAATTGCCCAACCCTACTATGCCATATAATAACTAAAAATGTAAACGCTAATGTGGCCATGAAAGTGGAGAGGAACGGCCAGACCAATTGTATATCATATGCGGCCACACATACATCAGTGTAGCACAAACACAGAAGAGAGGTAAGGCACAAGACGGGTGGCTTGGGCTGTTTGTAGTCGTAGAGTGGTTCATACTGTCAGCCAGCTGGTGATGGAGTCCCCACTGGTGCTGCTTGCACAGCTGCACTGTATAATCGATCCCTTCCTGTCCGCAATTATTAAACAACACTGGTGGCAAGTTGGTTCCCATGCACTCCACTCTACATTCATTTTGTGCATAATCATTTCTTTGCAATTTGAACGTATTTTACTTTGCCGTGCTGTCATACAATTACGTCACAAACCCATCCTCGGGAGATTGGTAGTTCGTACCCCAATAATGAAGACACATCGGGGAGAGAGCCAGATACAAGTTTCTGTCCCCCAAAACTGGTTCCTGTAGTGGAAACAGGGCTATTGTCATGCATACATACCTGCAGCACAGCACAAGCTCTGTTGGACACGGGGTCAATTCCACGTTCCATCTTTTTTAACTTTGCCAACTTCTTTTGGGAAAAAAGCAAGAACGCTCCTGATGCAGACACAAATGATACAGGCCAGACATTACTATAACTGTGGCATGCACCAATTTTGATGGCTTCTTTGGACTGAAACAATACACTTTTTCTCATTAAAGTACATCTATAAACTTGATAAGAAATAAACTGGTTTGAATTACTATGTAATTGCATCATCAGGACCGTACTAAACACTGTTAGATACCTCTTCGTGGACATGCCACTTCTCTCTTTGCTTTCCAGCGCTGGATGGCTGTGAAATGCTTACTGGCACTCTGAGGATCCAAGCGGGCCAAAACCTCATCCAGACCTTGGGATTGCTTAATGACCTGGTATGGGGAAAAAAAACCAAAACATGTCTGGTGCTTTCAAACAAGTTCAGGATATTTTTCATGGGAAGTTGTGATTATAATTTAATTCAAAGGATTCTTAAGGGGGAATCCATTTCATACAGTAACTGTGCTCCGTATTCATAATCAGCAACAATAAAAGTAATCTGGGAAATCACAACTTTATCTCTGTAGTGATTAATGTGTTTAAATGTGAAACTAATAGTAGTTGCATTCTGCAAACATTAATTTAATCTATTCACACAAGTAATTAAATTATTAAAATACCAGTTAGGCCCATATTGTTAAAAAAAAGTATTAAATATCCTCATGAAGTGAATGAGGTACAGATTACATGGCTAGTTCTGTTTAAGAGTCTATGTAATTGGGACGTAGTACTACAAGTGATTCTAAAATGGGTTTTTTTTCCTCTTCTTGATTAGTCACGGAAAACCACAAAATAGAGATAACTGAAATTTAGTTAAGACACAATTTAGAAAATTCACCAGTGAAATTTCATTCCAAAAACCACCGTTTTGTTACTCTGGACAATCTACACATGCTTCCATGAAAGCTAGAATTCCCTGCATTTACTAGTAAATATGCTACCCTACTAGCTACCAATGTACTTTTTAGTTGAGCATAATAATTGAAATTTGGGGATAATTGCTATCCTAGCTAATTTAGGTATACGTAAGACTGATGGAAAGCATAAATATTGAAAGGCTAAGGTACAATACTGTCAACCTGTATGCTAAGTACTTACTAATAACTTATTATATTTATTCTATTCACCCTAAGCTAATATCCCACTGGCCTCAACTACTGGAAAGAAGATTTGCAAACTGAAATTTCAGAGGAACAATGGGAATTGGCTTGTACAGAAGCTCAAACCAAATCAATAAATGTACGTCTTAAATTGATACATTTTAAATGGTTAATGCGGATGTATGTTACACCAGAGGAGTTAAATAGATATAACAAAAACATACCAGATACGTGCACAAAATGCATGGAAAGTAAAGGAACCCTATTTCATTGTGTATGGGAATGTAGAATAATTAGAATGTTTTGGGAAGAGGTGAGGGTAACAATTGAAAAAATAATTTCAAAACAAATCATATTGAATCCTAAACTGTTTTTGTTGGGTCTGTACCCAGAAAAGCATAACTTTAATAAAAGTGAAAGAACATTCATAGACCTCAGTTTGCTTAATGCCAAAAAATGTATTGCACTACTGTGGAAAAAGACTCATAGACCAGATGTGACTCAGTGGTTAAGACAGATGTTAACAAACCTTCCATTAGAAAGAATAACATACATACTGAAATCAAAGGAAATTGTGTTTGAGAATATATGGAGACCTTTTATTGATTATGTAAAAAATTTAAACATAACTCTTGAAGAAGAAGGTGAATGATGTGTGTGGACCTTGTAAATTCCAAACTGGTGAACATAATATGTATACTTATGTAATGGATTGTCTAGACTAAACAGAGGAGCATTGTTGAAGACTTGATTTTGTTGGTGGTTGTTGGTGTTTTTAGTGCATTTTTTTTGTAGTACTTTAGTGTTAGTGTTTGATTGTGTCATGTTTGTTAAAAAGAAAAAAAAAGGTTCAATAAAGATATTGTGGAAAAAAAATATCCCACTGGCCAGCTTCTGCTCCAGGGGAATGCCACACCTTGGTGGTTTCTTTTTTGATAAGGCATGCTTGGTCTTGGCCCGATCTGAACCTGAGTGGTGTTCAGTTATTGGACTTCTGTGCTAACCACAGTCTGTCCATAACAAACACCATGTTCAAGCATAAGGGTGTCCATATGTGCACCTGGCACCAGGACACCCTAGGTCGCAGGTCGATGATCGATTTTGTTATCGTGTCATCAGACCTGCGACCGTATGTCTTGGACACCCGAGTAAAGAGAGGTGCAGAGCTGTCAACTGATAACCACTTGGTGGTGAGTTGGATCCGATGGCAGGGGAGGATGCCATTCAGACCTGGTAGACCCAAACATATAGTGAGGGTGTGCTGGGAGCGTCTAGCTGAGGCCCCTGTCCGGGAGGTCTTCAACTCCCACCTCCGGAAGAACTTCAACCACATTCCGAGGGAGTCTGGAGACATGGAGTCTGAATGGGCCATGTTCTCCACCTCTGTTGTTGAAGCGGCGGCCCAGAGCTGCGGCCGCAAGGTGGTCAGTGCATCTCGTGGTGGCAACCCCCGAGCCAAGTGGTGGACACCAGTGGTGAGAGGGGCCATTAAGCTGAAGAAGGAGTCCCATCAAGCTTGGTTGGTTTGTGGGACTCCCGAAGCAGCCGAGGTGTACCAGCAGGCCAAACGGAGTGCAGCTCGGGTGGTTGCTGAAGCAAAAACCCGGGTATGGGAGGAGCTCGGTGAGGCCATGGAACAAGACTTTCGGTACATCAGATAAATTATATGTAGTACTCAAAGGTGTTCAGACTAGAGGTGGGAGAAATAATTTTTCCAAGACACCTCGAGGCGGATGTGAATGATTCTGAATCGATGCACAAATGGCAAAATTCCAATTCTTAAATATGTATTTATAATGTAATTTCATGTGGCCTGAACAAAAAACCGGTGGAACCTTTAATGTGGAAGTTTGCGCCCATCTGGACGGTCTTTCGTGTGACGCACAACACTGAGGAGAGACTCCATTTGATTTAGGTTGGATTGCTAGGGTGTCACTTTCATGCTGTCTGTATATATGGACTGTAGATTAATAATGTAATTAATGTTAATGGAACAAAAAAAAAAGCAGACTCTGAAACACGGAAGTTGGCGCCTGGACAGCATTTGTTGTGTCATATAGATATTTTCATATCTGTGGTCGCGGCACTCAACACTGGCACAAAACTCCTCATTTTATTGGTGTTCAGAGCAGTTTGCTGGAGCGTCGCTGTCATCCTATATGAATATATGGACTATAGATTACAGTCAGTGCACTTGTGTGAAACGCAGCTGTGGCGAGTGGGTCATCCGACCTGCACAGTTGTGACTAAACCAAAACATGGAAAGATTGAAACCAGCAGGTAGGAATGCTTATATTTTTCATTAGAAGTGTATACATTTCTTTCACAGAGGAAAAGAGTCAGAGCACATTGTTAAATTCACAGCCTTTATTGGTGTTTAGACTAACACAACATTTCTGTGTCTGACAGAAGACAAAATGTTTGAAACATTATTAATATTATTATTGTTGTTATATATTACGTAGTAGGGCTGCAACAACCGATTATTTTGGTAGTCGGCACACCTGTGAAAAATTACCTTGTTGTCAGTCCCTGCTTTAATGTAACATTTTACAAGCAGTTTTCAGAGCTAAATAAAATGACCCATAAAACACACATTTGATACTGAAGCTTAACAGCTTAATTAAATGTATTTTTAGCCAAACAACTGATACAAATTAAAAGAGCAGTGTTGAACAAAAAAGGTAAAGTGCAAAAGCAAAAAATAGCAGCTTCTGCTTAAGTCTGCACATCCAGCCTCTGTCTTAACGTAACAAAAAAGGTATAGGACTTTAAATTATATATATATATATATATATATATATATATGTATATATATATATATATATATATATATATATATAGTTATGATATTCTAATTAACTCCGATACACTAATATTCAGAGTGAAGGCTAATATTAACGAAGATGAAAAAGAGGTAATTACTTCTGTAATTCAGTCATGTACTGTGTTTAACATGTTAGCCATGACTTAAACAGCTCAGCCCTCAGCAACCATCCTCCAAAAGAGCTTTGTGTCAAACAGGTAAGCTAACATAAACAGCACATACTAACAGTATCGTCATTTTACTAAAGCTTGAAACATTTGGCCAATGAAAATAAGCGGTGCAAACTTTCTTTACTCGCTAAAATTTACCATGCAGAAGCAGCAGTAAACGCTGCGGCTCTGGGGTGTCCCCGTTTTAGATGCTCCTGCATCACTGTAGTGCTGCCATGATAAGATAAATCTGCTTTGAAGAGTCATTTACTTGCTACATTTTTTTCCAGTAAAATGTTCCCATACTTTCGAAAGTTTGGATCTCGCTTTTGTTCAGCTCCTCTTCTCCACGTTTATCTTTCAACGCTGGAAATTGTTCAGGCATGCCGGACAACAAAAGCGCTACTGCCCTCAGCAGTCCCGGTAGTGCATTTCAGTTACAACTGAACATTTTTATGGCATGTCCATAAACTTTAAAATTGAATGACGCTTCAACAATAAAATTTTGCACCGACAAATTTTTATGATCGTCGTTGTTGACAATGTGAACTAATCATTGCAGCCCTATTATGCACTTGATAAATGTTATTGGCATCTTCCACTCCCTGCCACTTGGGAAGTCGAACAGTTAACAAGGATATTGCAAACAAGCTCTGGCAACAGTCAGGCATATTTACATATAGTGGTGTGAAAAAGTGTTTGCCCCCTTCCTGATTTCTCATTTTTTGTATGTTTGTCACACTTAAATGTTTCAGATCAACAAACAAATTTAAATATAAGACAAAGATAACACAAGTAAACACAAAATGCTGTTTTTAAATGAAGGTGTTTATGATTAAGGGAAAAAAATATCCAAACCTACATGGCCCTGTGTGAAAAAGTGATTGCCCCCGAAACCTAATAACTGGTTGGGCCACCCTTAGCAGCAACAACTGCAATCAAGCGTTTGCGATAACTGGCAATGAGTCCTTTACAGCACTGTGGAGGAATTTTGGCCCACTCATCTTTGCAGAATTGTTGTAATTCAGCAACACTGGAGGGTTTCTGAACATGAACTGCCTTTTCAAGGTCATGCCACAACATTTCAATCAGATTCAGGTCAGGACTTTGACTAGGCCACTCCAAAGTCTTCATTTTGTTTTTCTTTTTTTCCACAATATTTTTTATTGAACCTTTTTCACAAACATAACACAAACAATCAAACACTAACACTAAAGTAATTTAAAAAAAAAAAATTGTACTAAAAACACCAACAACCACTAACAAAGGCAAGTCATCAACAATGCTCCTCTGTTTAGTCTAGGCAATCCATGACTCAAGTATACATATTATACATTCACCAGTTTGGAATTTACAAGGTCCACACACATCATTCACCTTCTTCCTCAAAAGTTATGTTTAAATTCTTTACATAATCAATGAAAGGTCTCCATATATTCTCAAACACAATTTCCTTTGATTTCAGTATGTATGTTATTCTTTCTAGTGGAAGGTTTGTTAACATCTGTCTTAACCACTGAGTCACATCTGGTCTATGGGTCTTTTTCCACAGTAGTGCAATACATTTTTTGGCGTTAAGCAAACTGAGGTCTATGAATGCTCCTTCACTCTTATTAAAGTTATGCTTTTCTGGATACAGACCCAACAAAAACAATTTAGGATTCAATAGGATTTGTTTTGAAATTATTTTTTCAATTGTTACCCTCACCTCTTCCCAAAACATTCTAATTTTTCTACATTCCCATAAACAATGAAATAGGGTTCCTTTACTTTCCATACATTTTGTGCACGTATCTGGTATGTTTTTGTTATATCTATTTAACTCCACCGGTGTAACATACATCCGGATTAACCATTTAAAATGTATCAATTTAAGACGTACATTTATTGATTTGGTTTGAGCTTCTGTACAAGCCAATTCCCATTGTTCCTCTGAGATTTCAGTTTGCAGGTCTTCTTTCCAATAATTCAATCTTTTCTGTGAGTTTTCACTTGAGGATAGTGTCAATGAGTTATAAAACTCTGAAATAATACCCTTTCTCTTACTATCTTTCATCAAAATTTTTTCCAAGGATGAATAAGTAGGTCGGATGAGAGCATTATTTTGATTTGATCGAATAAAGTTCCTAAGCTGAAGATATTTAAAAAAATGTGTTCTATTAAGATTAAATTTGATCCTCAGTTCTTCAAAAGACATTATGTTATCTGAACATGACAGATATAAACCTTGAATCTTTTGAATCCCTTTTAAATTCCATACTTTAAATACAGCATCCGCTCTCCCTGGTTTAAAATATTGATTACCCCCTATTGGGCTAAACTGTGACAGTAAGTGTGGTTCTTTTAAATATTTTGTGGTTTCACACCATATTTTAATCATATGCTTTACAAATGGATTTTTAACTTGTTTCAGTAATTTTTTTGCCGAGTCTGAGTATATGAATATGGGAAGAGGTAAAGGTAAATTGTATGATTCCATTTCAGTCCAGTGAGGAAGATCATTTGATGAAAAATAATATGTCATAGACCTCAGTTGTGCTGACCAGTAATACAACATAAAGTTTGGACATTTCAGACCTCCACGATCAAATGGTAAATATAGTAAGGACAGACGTAATCTAGCCTTCCTATTGTTCCATAAAAATTCCACTAACTTTTTTTTAATTCTTGAGAATAGATCTGAAGGTGGTGGTAAAGGAATGTATTGAAAAAAATAAAGTATTTTGGGTAAAATATTACTTTTAAGTATATTGATTCTCCTAATCATCGACATTGGTAGTGACATCCATCTCTGAAGTAACTCATTAATGTCTGTCATTAAGGCTTCATAGTTGGCATTGGCGACTAATTCTAGCTTAGGCACAATTTGAATTCCTAAATATTTAAACTGATTTACAACATTGAATTGATTTACCTCAGGAGCTGGGTGATTTCTCTGGGTCTCATTTAGCATTAATATTGAAGATTTAGTTTTATTTATTTTATATCCTGATATTTCCCCAAAATTCTTTATTAAATTCAACAAGGTCGGGATTGATTTTTTAAGATTCGACATAAACAAAATTATGTCATCGACATACAGGGAGATTTTATGTTCTGTTGGTCCTACTTTAATTCCATATATTTGTGGATGTAAACGTACTGCCATCGCTAAAGGTTCAATTGCCATAGTAAACAGTAAAGGTGAAAGTGGGCAGCCTTGTCGACATCCTCTATTGATATTTATTGATTTTGAAATATTGCTGTTTGTTAGGATTTCTGCTGTAGCATTATTGTATATTATCTGAACCCATTTTATGAAATTATTTCCAAGTCCAAACCTTTGTAAAACTTCAAAAAGAAAGGGCCATTCGACCCTATCAAAGGCCTTTTCTGCATCCAATGATAGGAGAGCTGTATCCGGTGCTTCTTTATTAGAATAGATAATATTAAATAGTCTTCTTACATTATGGAAGCCTTGTCTTCCCTTTATAAAGCCATTCTGATCTCGGTTAATAATATTTGGTAATATTTCTTGTAGTCGTCTTGTAAAATTTTACAGATTATCTTAAGGTCAGCATTTAATAGGCTTATTGGTCTCATATTTTCACATTTATTAGAGGGTTTACCTGGTTTTGGCAACAGTATAATTAAGGCATTATTCATGTATGGTGGTAAATTACTATTTTGAAATGCTTCTAAAACCATTTCCAAAAATGGTTTTATTAATTTATTCTTAAATTTTTTATAGAGGTCAACTGGAAGACCATCTGGTCCTGCACTTTTTCCTGATTTCATATTATCAATGGCTAGCCCAACTTCTTCTTGACTAATTTTAGACTCCAGTATCTCCCTGTTTTCATTTGGAATACACGGTATAGATAATCCGTCCAAAAACCCATTTAGTTTTGTTAAGTCAGTTTCATTTTTTGTATCATATAATTTTTCATAATAATCTCTAAAGGCACTATTAATTTCTAAAGGATCTACAACTGGCTGTCCGTTACTTATAATACTGGTAATTGGTGTTTTAAATTCTAATTGTTTAATCTGCCATGCCAATAATTTTCCTGATTTTTCACCTTGTTCATAAAAAGATTGCTTCAATCTTAGAAGACTCGAGGCAGCTCTATTCGCTGATTTTTTGTCATATTCAGCTCTCAGAATCAGTAATTCGTTCTCTAACTTTGGATCACTTCCTGCAGACACTTTTTCTTGAAGAATTTTTATTTTACGTTCCAATTGGACTCTCTCCTCTCGAGTCTTCTTAGATTTTGAACCTGTATAACTAATAATATGCCCCCTAATAAAAGCTTTGAAAGCCTCCCACTTTATACATGCTGATGTTTGTGTAGTATTGATATCAAAGAACTCATCTATCTGTTTTTCTATGTATTTAACAAATTCCTCATCCTGAAGCCATTTATGCTGAAATTGCCACCTACCTGGATCCTTTGTCAATTTCTTATCTACATATATTAGACAGCAGGGTGCATGATCAGAGATCACAATATTATCATAGAAGCAGTTTTGAATCTTGGACCTTAATTCTGTGGAGATCAAAAAATAGTCAATACGTGAGAATGTCTTATAGGTATTAGAATAACAAGAATAGGCTTTAACTTGTGGTTTCATTTCTCTCCATATATCTAGCAATCTCAATTCTTTCATAAAATGATTAATGATCATCTTGCATCCATTGTGCTTACAGTCCAGTCCTGTTGATCTATCTATACCGGGATTCAATGTACAATTAAAATCCCCTGCTATTATATGTTGCCCTGTAAGTGAAGATAAAATAAGAAATAAATTAGTAAAGAAATTTTGATCATCTATATTGGGACCGTATAAGTTCACCAGATTTATATTTTCTAATAACAAAGATCCTTGAATGATTAGATATCTTCCAAATTTGTCACCAATTACATTTTTCACTTGAAATGGGACTGATTTATGTATGAGAGTCATAACTCCCCTGGCTCGGGATGAAAATGATGAGGTGAATACACTTCCTTGCCATCTTCTCCTAATTCTTTTTACATCCTCCTCTATTAGATGAGTTTCTTGCAAAAACACAATTTTTGAACCTATGTCTTTTATTTTATTCATAACTTAAGTTTTTTTTAAATTTTGTAGACCTCTGCAATTCCATGAAGTTAAATTAAGATTAACGCTTTGGTCTATGATCAATAAGGAGTTTGAGATTACCTCGCAATGTAAACATGCTCATACAGAGAAGCAAAAACATGAGTGGTTGAACATTCATCCTACAAACTACACACAAACAAATTCCCCCTTCCCACATTCGTGGTAATCCCCCCAAAATCAAAAAAAAAAAAATTCCGTCTCCCACTATAGCCATTGACTGCTCCACACCCGCGAGGACCAGCCAAAGCCACTCCTTCTTTATCCTCCCAATCACCCTAACTCTACTGATTTTAATGACGTAACATTAACTCTCTTCTGTAGTTTTCCAGCTTAACTCCAAAATTTTATAGCAACTTTGTACATCATAGGTTTTTTTTTTTTTTATAATATATAATACAATCTATATTTTGTAAACTTGCTATATGCTTCAGATCAGTCAGATGCCTGTGCAAATACTTAAATATTCTACCTTATATTTTGTTCATGCTTAGCTCCCACCAGTCTATTCTTGGATCTTCTTGATGAACTCCTGCGCCTCCTCAGGGGTCTTGAAGATGTGGGTTCTGCCCTTATACGTGACCAGCAGTCTTGCAGGATAAATCACTCCATGACGAATCCCAAGGTTGCGCAGCTCTTTACGGGCGGGGTCGAACTGTTTCCTTAATTGTTGGATTCCTGTGGCCAAATCTGGGTAGAACCGCACCTGTTGATCCTGGTATTTAATTTCTCCTTTGGCTCGCGCCGCGTTGGAGATCGTCATCCCGTCTCTGTAGCTGAGGAACTTCATAATCAGCGTCCTCGGTGATGCCTTGTTATCTCTCGGTGGGCCAATTCGGTGGGCCAATTCGGTGGGCCAATTCGGTGGGCGCTCTCTAAGACGGCTGATGACTGCAGCTCCGCGTTGTTCAGCGCTTCTGGGATCCACTTTTCCAAAAAGGAGCATGGATCCAGACCCTCCGTTCTCTCCGGGAGACCCACCAGTCTCAGGTTGTTCTGTCTCGACCGGGATTCTAAATCCAGAACATTATCTTCCAGACGTTTATTTTTTAATTCCAATGTGCGCACCTTTAATTGTAGGCCGGTGATGTCATCCTCAGCACTGGCAATTCGGAGCTCCACCTGCGACACCCGTTCCATACAGTCGCTTAATTCCTTTCTCATTCCTTCAATCGCTGCTATAATCCCATCAAATTTAGTGGAGAAGTCTGCTCTCATTGAACTAATGGCAGCGAGCACCGCATCTGTACCGTCACCAGCAGTCACCGCTCCTCCGCTAGCTTGTTCCGCCATATCTGGGGATTTTTCTGCTGTGTCACGGACGTGAAAGTCCGTTAACTTGGACTGTTTCGGCGGTTCAGTTTTTCCTCCACCTGATTTCCCAGCCTTAGGCTTTACCGGCATGTCCTCGCCCAAACGCTGGGATAGTTTTTGTTCCAATTGAGAGAGTTATTTGCCAATTTTTTTATTTTTAGGAGCAGAGTAGAGGGAAGCACGTCCTCCTATGTGGCGGCCATAACCGGAAGTCCCCATTTTGTTTTTCTTAAGCCATTCAGAGGTGAACTTGCTGGTGCGTTTTGGATCATTGTCCTGCTGCAGAAACCCAAGTGCGCTTCAGCTTGAGGTCAGAAACAGATGGCAGGACATTCTCCTTCAGGATTTTTTTGGCAGACAGCAGAATTCATGGTTCCATTTATCACAGCATGTCTTCCAGGTTCTGAAGCAGCAAAACAGCCCCAGACCATCACACTACCACCACCATATTTTACTGTTGGTATGATGTTCCTTTTCTGAAATACTGTGACTTTTACGCCGGATGTAATGGGGCACACACCTTCCAAAAAGTTCAACTTTTGTCTCGTCAGTCCAGAGCATTTTCCCAAAAGTCTTGGGGATCATCAAGATGTTTTCTGGAAAAACTGAGATGAGGCTTTATGTTCTTTTTGCCCAGCAGTGGTTTTCGTCTTGGAACTCTGCTATGCAGGCCATTTTTGCCCAGTCTTTTTCTTATGGCGGAGTCTTGAACACTGACCTTAAAGGGGACCTGTTGTGGTGGTCTAAACGCATTCAACTTGAAAACATTAGGCAAAGTATTCGTTATTTGGTTAAATAATTATTGCCAGCCATCTACCACTAGAGAAATATGCAAATACGACCGCCGGCATGGCCAGCCAATGAAAACTATGCGCGTAGCCATGACACATGCGGATGTGACGTCACCACATTGCTACTGAAAAGTCAATACTCCGCCTGTACCAGCGAATAGGGTGCTTTTGTCAGTGTTTTTGTTCTATTATGGCTGAATTGTCGGACTCTGAGGAAGAATTCGGTCAACATGGCTACAGGTTTGAGCCAGAAAGGTCTTCTGAGGGTGAAAGTGACGAAGTGGTCCTCACACACAACGCAATTTCGTCCGAAAGGAAACGTCTGTGCCCTGTTCCGAGATTGCGCAACCACTTTTCCGCTACGATCTTCCGACAAGGTGAGCTGGGTTTGGGTACACAAAAGAAGTGTTTATCTTTGTTTTTTCGCTTATTATTGAGATATCCTAAGGCTTTACATTCCGCCATGTTGCAATATTCATATCGCATTGTATGTTTTTGTTGTTACAAGAGCACCGAGTGTCTGCTGATCTGTATATACTTTTAATCAAATCAAATCAAATCACCCTTATTGTCATTCAACCATACAACCAATCATGTACAGCAGAACGAGATTGTGCTTTACCTATCTACTGTGTTAATCACACACACCCCAAGTGCAGAATCAGAGGGCCGCTGCAATGCAAGGCGCCGCCACAGAGTTCCCTCCTCCATTCCATTTATTGCTGAGCACCAAGCTGGATGGCAGGAAGTTCCACTTTTATAAGGTCTTCGGCATGACCCAGCCGGGATTTGAACCCCTGCCTCCCGGGTGTGGGGCGGATGCTCTACCAACTGAGCCACCACTCTGGTGGTTTTAGCGGTGAGGGAAGAGCCCAGCGCCGAATCCCCGGCCGTCTGGCGGCCGTTACAACCTCAGATCAGACGAGACGACCCGCTGAATTTAAGCATTTATTTATTTATTTTCTACTCGTTTTAGTTCTGCATTTAATATGAACCCTGAGTTTGAAATAAACGTTTGAATTTGAATATCCCGAAAGCCACTGCTCATCCGGGCACTCCAGGCTCAGCCAATATTGATCCAGATCGCGGTATCTACGACACTACGTCACAGGAAGCGTCCTGGCAGGCCATGTAGCCGCCAGTATGGCTGCGCCCATGTTTTGCTGACATAGCTGAACCAGCACATCAGCAATGGATTTATATCGCATTGCTTTGAACTTGAACTTAAACTTGAACTAGAACGTGAGACAGGGGCTCAATATAATATCTTTTTTTTCACGACCACCACAGGTCCCCTTTAACTGAGGCAAGTGAGGCCTGCAGTTCTTTGGATGTTGTTGTGGGGTCTTTTGTGACCTCTTGGATGAGTCATTGCTGTGTTCTTGGGGTAATTTTGGTCCGTCAGCCACTCCTGGGAAGGTTCACTACAGTTCCATGTTTTTGCCATTTGTGGATAATGCCTCTCACTGTGGTTTGCTGGAGTCCCAAAGCTTTAGAAATGGCTAGAAAATTGAACTCAGCTTTCAAAGATGTGATAAACTACATTTAATTTATGTTTTAATGAGGGGAATCACTTTTTCCACACAGGGCCATGTAGATTTGGATTTTTTTTACCGTTAATAATAAACACCTTCATTTAAAAACTGCATTTTGTGTTTACTTGTGTTATCTTTGTCTAATATTTAAATTTGTTTGATGATCTGAAACATTTAAGTGTGACAAACATACAAAAATTGAGAAATCAGGAAGGGGGCAAACACTTTTTCACACCACTGTACATATAAACTTAAGTGTTAATTTATATGCAATGTCCTGAAAAATTAAATTAAATAAATGCTAAAATCAGTAATAAGTCTATGACCTAAGAAGACTGAAGAGGACACATGTATACAAGTCTTGGCACCAATAAAGAGTGTGCTCCAGACTCTCTTCCTGTGTGATTTTGATGTCATTAAGCTGACCACCACCTGCAACAGCTACAGTTTCTTTGGAATGAAGTGCAGAAAGTCCTTTTCTAATATTTACATGTGAGGGGAAAAAAAATGCATTGTAATTGGCTCAAATTGAAGACGCCTTGAATCGTATTCGGCTTGAATTGTGAGATGCCTCAAGATTCCCACCCCTAATACTTATATACGTATTTAATAAATTAGATATTTATTTATAATTTTAAATAATTGACACTTGTTTAATGAAAGATTTTTTCCTTTCCAATTATAAATAATTTATCACACATTTCTGTAATTAATAGTGTATTTATTTCATTTAGTCATTGCTGACCCTCAATAGTCACACAGCAGGAGGGAGAAAATCCAGAATAGAAAAAAAAGAAAATGCATCGAGAATCATAACTGGCTTGAATTGTGAGGTGCCAAAAGATTCCCATCCCTAGCTCAGACCAGTGTAAAACTGCAGTTAGGGCCAAACGCAACACAAACATCACTGCAGATGAGTGTGTTAGAAATAATTTTTTTTTAAATTTAATGGAGCATTGTTGTTTTGACATTTTCACAACAACCCCATGCTTGTACCTCATAGTTTCCTTCTATGAAGGGGAACTGTCGTGGCTGCAGGAATTGAGTCTTGGGGATGTCCAATCCATCTTCCCCATAAAGGAATTGGATCACAGACCCATCACTGTCTCTCACAGTCAGATCGTACTGCACTACCAAACCCTCCAGGTGCTTTATGATACACCTGCAAAGAAGGAAAAGATAAAGTGTTAAGGCTGATGCTTATTCCATCTTCTATCTTGTTATGTATTGGTGCTGAAAGTAATGTAAACTAGATCACAACCCGATCATAAAAAAATGTCATGCTTCCTAAGCCCATACAACAGCACAGAGTACAGTCGCCTAAAGTATTGACTAAAGCTAATATTACCTCTGCAGATATCCTGATCTAGATGTTTTCACAGCTGTGTCAACCAGCCCTTCTCTACCAGCCATACAATGGAAGAAGAACTCCTGCAGACAACAAGATGAAGAGAACAATTCAGAGCAATATTACAGTCACTTCAAAAATGATGTGGAGTGCTTCACCTTTGGTACAATTATTTGTAGATTTCATTCTAAATTGATAAAATTGTCTTTTAAAAAAGATCAGCTTAAGCAGCCTTAGATTAACTAGATCCAAGGTAGTCTTAAACTGTAGTCTCTGTTAAAAAAGATTCAAGATTCAAAGGCTTTATTATCATGTGCACAGTTAAGAAATGCTACATTTCCTGAGCAATGAAATTCTTACTTTATTCTCCGAACAAATGCCAAGGTAAAAGGTACAGAAACAACAATTCTAATAAGGTCATGACACACTAACACAGTAATTCAATCCTAATACTAATGGATGGTAATAACACACACACCAACACACAGGCAGTTAGGACTCCTTGAGCCCACCTTGATACTAAGTACTAAAACTAATGAGTGCTAGTAACACACACTAAGCAGTCTGGGCAGTTAAAGCAGACAAGAGGAATGAAATTGAAAATTCACTGGATGACTTAAGTGATAGTGGTATATTGATATCAGAAATGATGTGAACCTGAGATGGCATAGACTTATGTACAGTGTGCAAATAAGCAACCATCACAACAACTTAGTATCTAAACTCAGTGTAAATGGTGTAGAGATTGAAATGGTATCCAAAACTAAATTTCTTGGAGTAATAATTGATAATAAACTGTGTTGGAAATCACATATTAATTATATTAAAGGTAAAATATCCAAATCAATCGCAATACTACAGAGAGTGAAATATTTGCTGAATCAACCCACACTATATACCTTGTATCATTCATTAATACTCCCATACATGACATATTGTACTGAAGTATGGGGAAATACATATAAAACAAACATATATCCAGTCTTTATGCTTCAGAAGAGAGCTATTAGAATAATAAACAAAGCTGCTTACAGGTAACCAACAAACCCACTTTTTCTTAAATTAAAAGCTCTCAAGTTGAAAGATCTGGTTGACTTTAAAACTGCAGTAATAAGGTTTAAAGTGAAGAATCTATCACTGCCCGCAAATATCCAAAAGTTGTTCCAAATAAGGGAGAAACAATATCATTTCAGAGGAACATGTATATTTCAAAAACCTTCAGTGAGAACTACCACCTAGCAACACCGTGTTTCAGTGCAAGGAGTCAGATTATGGAACGATTTTGGACCTGAATTAAAATCATGTACAACGCTTGGACAATTTAAACAAAAACTAAAGGAAGAAATACTCCAAACATATATACAAGATGACATGTAAAATCACCTACGGATTGTCATATCCAGTCTGCGTTGTGTTGTAGCTTAGTTTTTTGTCACATTTTGTCTTAGCTTTGTTCTGAATTGTAATCGCTCTGGTTTTGTTTTTCTTTTGGATTCTTGGATGGAATATGGGTGGGCAATATAAGCTGCGGCTTCAGCCATCACCCATTTCAGATAACTTATGTTGAACTGTGTAATCAGAGGAGTTATTGTCTAATTTGACCTTGTTGGATTTTCTTTCCCCTTTGTTATATTATTCTGTTTCTTTTAATCTGTACTTTTAATCTATCTGAAATAAAGATTCATTCATTCATTCAAGCATTGTGCAATGAGCAGTGTATAATTACAAATTAGCTAAACAAATTACCACCCGGTGCTAATTTCTGTAATGGTAGTACCAGTACACTGTGCATGATAAGTAGCAGCAGAGATGATATGGACATCAGACAGGCAAGACTATATCTACTGTACAGGTGAGCAGTGTGCAAATTTAGCAGCCGGTGTGTGAGCTCCTATATGCAAAGCTGTGTTATGGAGTTTTGGGAGCTGTTATCTGTTCAGGAGTCTGATGGCAGTGGGAAAGAAGGAGTTCTTCAGTCTGGTTGTCCTGCATTTCACACTTCTGTACCTCCGGCCTGAGGGTAGAAGTGTGAACAGTCTGTGCTGGGGGTGGGTGGGGTCTCGGAGGATGGCATCAGCTCTCCTTTGGACTCTGCGGTGGTAGATGCTCTGCAGAGAGGGGAGTGGAGTCCTAATGATCTTCTCCGCTGTCTTCACCACTTTCTGTCTGCAGGCGTTTGCGGTCCAGGGCAGATGTACCGCCATACCACACAGCGATACAGTTGGTCAGGAAGCTCTCAATGATGCAGCTGTAGAAACTGTTGAGGATCCTGGAAGACATACTTCGTCAGCCTCCTCAGAAAGTACAGTCGCTGTTGAGCTCTCTTAACCAGCTCTGTGGTGTTGTGTGTCCACTTAAGGTCCTCGCTGATGTGGATGCCCAGGTATTTAAAGCTGCTCACTCTCTCCACCTCAAGCTTCCGGAAGAACAGCGGCCGATGGGGTCTTCTCCTCCCTTTCTTCATGTCCACTATCATCTCCTTTGTCTTGTCCGTGTTGAGGGTGAGGTTGTTGTCCTCACACCATGACACCAAGTTGGCCACCTCCCTCCTGTAGGATGCTTCGTCATCACCAGTGATGTGTCCTATCACTGCTGAGTTATCCGCAAACTTTAGGATGATATTGTCCTTGTAGGAGGCAACACAGTCATGGGTGAAGAGGCTGTAGAGGATGGGGCTGAGACCACAACCCTGTGGGACACCTGTGTTTGTGATGATGCTGGCTGAGGTCCTGTTAACCCATCCTGATAGACCGGGGCCTGCCAGTTAGAAAGTCCAGTACAGTAGCCAGTCGCAGAGGGTGGGGTGCAGGCCAAGTGAAGACAGTTTGTCGGTGAGTTTGTGGAGAATGACCGTGTTCAAGGCAGAGCTGTAGTTGACAAACAGCATCCTAATGTAGGAGTCTTTATTTTCCAGGTGGGAGAGAGAACAATGGGAGTGCTGCAGCGATGGCATCTAAGGTGGACCTGTTGGGCCAGTAGGCGTACTGCAGGGGTCCAAGGTGCCCGGTATGCTGTCCTGAATGAGGGGCAGCACCACTCTCTCAAAACAGACTACAATTAAAAAAACAAGAGCACTCTGAGGCGAGTGCAATATCCCCTGCCTCTGTTTTCTTTGACAGTCCCAATACTAACTGACAGAGAGCAGTTTTCAACTTTTCAATGTAATTACTGTGGCAGAACCAAATTATGATAAGCCCAGTACCCACAAATATATAATAAAAGTATACAATCCATAGCTGTAGGGTAGGATTCCGAGGTGAACCCGTGTAGCAAGTCTGGTGATCCTAGAGGGCTTTACACGTTCTATAGTAAGAGAACATAGGCGTGGCAACCTTGACATCTGGCCTTTTGACCCCAAACCTGCTGTCAGAGGTCATGGTCTCACAGTGTATCAGGTTTGGTGACACTTGCTTTCTTTGTTGTTCAGATATAGTTCATAAGCCATTTTAATGTTGACCTTGCAATCCCAAAACCATAGTCACACTTCAGGGTCACAGGGTGAACCTGTGTACCAAGTTTGGTGACCCTAGCTTTACTCGTACAGTGATAAGGCCTAGGGAATGTTAACATTGACCGTTGAACTTTTGACCCCAAATCCATAGTCAGAGGTCAGGATCCCAAGGTGAACCTGCGTACCAGGTTTGGTGGCTCTAGTTTTACTCGATTTATAGTATAGTAAATGTAGTATTTACCATTTACCATAGTGCAACTGCAATGTTAACTTTGACCTTTGACCCCTTGGCCCCAAACCCATAGTTAGGTCAGGGTGTAAATCAGGGGTGTCAAAGGTACGGCCCGCCAGAGAGACCAAGCCAGCCCGCGAGATGAATTTGCAAAGTGTGAAAATTAAATAAAGGAATACACGAGCAGCACTTTTCAATAAAGTAACTGCTATTCCCAATTTGTCCATTTGGGGTTGCACAAAAGTAGCAGACATAAAAGTGATCCCCAATTCACACTGAGAGAGTCTGTTATGCAGGTCAGAAGGACAGGATTTCTTCCAGAAAGACTCCAAGGGAAACTTTTCCCACCTGCGTCTATTATTCCGTCTTGTTAAAAATATGCAACAAGTCTTTTTTTTATGGATGCCGGATCCAGCACGCACAGAAATGTCATGGTATTTACTGCATTTAATAACTGGTTTTTAAAAATACATTTACCCCGTGTCACGCAGCTCGGTGGGTGCTGGGGGGGGGGGGGGGTGTCCAGTTCATTTTTATGGTCGGAACCAGTTTTTCTTGCCACAAAATTTTTTGAACATGTTCAAAACAAGAGGAGCTGCTGGTTTCTTGCCAAAAAGCTACCAGACTCTGATCGGCTCACAATGGGAGAGCGTCTTCTTCGGCTAAAGCAGTTTCTGATTCTGAGGCAGTCCGCCGCTTTTGAGCAAAGCAGATGTTAATTTTTTGACCATGCAATTAACGAAGGTATGTCTGTGAATATTTAATGTGGTGAGGGATTAGTCATAATTTTAGATCCATGAGTTTTGCGTTCTAATAATCAGATGACATTTTATCCTGTAGCAGGTTTTTATATGTTAAGAAAAGTGTGCTGAAATTAACAAAATCCATCTATAATGATGTAAAAGTCAATAAAGCTTTTTTCCCATGAATACTAGTGTTTGTATATTATTTACCTCCTATAATTATGTATCAGTTTCTCCAGGATTTCGCGGAATGTTTTTATGATAGTTGTGGCTCAAAAAGCCTGAATTTGTGGGTGTTTTTTTTTTTTTTAAAGTTGCAATAAAAGTTGGAATGTTTTGAGAGTTTTTTTGCACTAAAAATTGTGGGAAGAATTACAGATTTTAAAGCAGATGTTTTTTTCCAGTTTAGTGCAGTGATATTCTGTATAAGAATACAAGAAAAGCACAGGATAGTCAAAAAATTCCTATTACAGTAATTTGTAAATTAAGCAGAAACTTCTGCTATACAGAACAACTCTTCTGTGCAACAGCAAATACAGACACACAATATCCATTACAACAGCTAAACTGCACTGAATGCATGTTAAAGAGATTTGGAAATTATTGGCAGCACCTTCATTTGTAAACTCCCTATGGTCCCCAACCACTCGGTACCGAGCGGAGAGGAGAAAATACATCATTTATTCTGTCAGTCTGTGTTTTTCTGAACAAAAAAAAAAAAGAAAAAAAGTTACAGACAATATTCTGTCTCTTTCCGTGCCTAACTACTACCTGTCTATCTGCTGCATGTTGGTCTTGACACACACTTGTCTCTTCAGACACACATCTTTCATTTACAGTGGGGTTTGTCCGTGTCCAGACTGGAGATTCACAGCTTTAAAGCTCATTGACAAGATGTAGTAATGATTTTACCTCTAAAGATGTATAAAATGTTCAAACTCTGGCTGTAGTGTTAACATTTGCTCTTGTGTTTGTGGTTTTATGGCGTCTATCCTCACACACTCCCGCGATGGGGTGGTTTTGTGGCAGGCGGATGTTTTTCAACACAAACCCAGCGCTTCGTACATGTCATCAGGACGGAGACATGGCGAGACGTCCACCGGCGGGCTGGGGGAGACAGCGGAAGGGACGGTGTTGGAAACCTCGTGGGTGTGTTTTTTAAAATCACACACTCTGTTTCTGCTGTGTTCCGTTAATATTCATTGTAAACACAGAAGTGAACGCGGTACAGCAATGCATTTGATTGGTTAGACTCAGTGTTTGTGTGCCAGTCAGAGACAAATTTAGACTGGTGAAATTGGCAAAAGTTGACGAGAATTGACCAAAATTGCGGGAAAATTGCGGTGATTGGACAAAGTTGCAAGGTCACGCAATAGTTGCGCTGATTGGCTGATTTCGTGTGAATTGACGAGATCGCAACATTATGAAATCCTGGAGGGACTGATTTATTGTAAGTAGAATCCATAAAATGTATGCTTCATCTGCTAAAAATTCATTAAGGCTCCCAATTTGGATTCAAACATTTTATCTGCCAAAAAAAATTACTTGATTTGGTTCTTCAAGGGTGAATTGTGAAGATTATAACATCTGGCACACTATGTAGCTCGAAGTCAGAAGCAGAGGAGTTCCTTCTTAAGGCTCACAGTGACCTCAAAAGTGATCAGGCGTGAAGAGATAATAGCAGTATTCCTAGACCAGACAAGCCACAAAATGAATTAGACATGAAGGAACCCACATGGCAGGAAATCCAGGACTTTGCTCAGAAAGCCAGAGCATCAGCTGCCACCGGCCCAAGCAATATGTGACCTGTGCTGGCAAAATGAGTCACTGAGGAAATTATCAAAACTGAGGTAACATTTCTTTCCATATTCTGTATTGAAAGACCTTCAAAATGATATTTAATTTGTAGGAAGTACGCAAAAACGGACACCGGAAAAAGACGATTTGTTTATATTTTGGCTAGGTTTAAAACTCACGTTTGATCTTCCGCAAAAATATATATATTTTTTTAGAAAATACGTTTTCTAAGCTTTCCTATGATACCAGGCACTCATGGATTTTTGGGGTTTTTTTTCCCGGGACTTGCCACTAGCAAACAAAGAAAGAGTCATGATTTATGACTTCTCGTGCCTGCAGCTCATAATGACGCGGTGCGTATTCTGACTCATTTTGCCAGCATGGGTCACATATACCATACCAGGTATTCAATAAGTGCCCTAAACCAGTGGTCCCCAACCTTTTTTGTGCCACGGACCGGTTTAATGTCAGACAATATTTTCAGGGACTGGCCTTTAAGGTGTGGCGGATAAATACACTACCGTTCAAAAGTTTGGGGTCACTTAGAAATTTCCTTATTTTTGAAAGAAAAGCACTTTTTTCAATGAAGATAACTTTAAACTAATCAGAAATACACTCTATACATTGTTAATGTGGTAAATGACTATTATAGCTGCAAATGTCTGGGTTTTGGTGCAATATCTACATAGGTGTATAGAGGCCCATTTCCAGCAACTATCACTTCAGTGTTCTAATGGTACAATGTGTTTGCTCATTGTGTCAGAAGGCTAATGGATGATTAGAAAACCCTTGTGCAATCATGTTAGGTCTGCAATGCTGTAATTGCTGCAAATGGAGGATTCTTTGACGAAAGCAAAGTTTGAAGGAAAAAATTATTTCAAATACAAATCATTATTTCTAATCTTGTCAATGTCTTGACCATATTTTCTATTCATTTTACAACTCATGGTGTGACTTTTAAGTGTGACTTTTAAGTGTGACTTTTCATAGAAAACACAAAATAATTGTCTGAGTGACCCCAAACTTTTGAACGGTAGTGTACGTACAACAAAACAGCATGATACGACCGGCATAAAAACTGTGGTATTTTCTAAATATAATAATAAAAATGAATGTCCTCTTAATGTTCATGTTTATTATTATATTTAGAAAATACCACAGTTTTTAGGTCGGTCGTATCATGCTCTTTTGTTGTATTCATCCGCCACACCTTAAAGGCCAGTCCCTGAACGTCCTCTTAATGGGCAGCGCGGTGGCGGAGTGGTTAGCACTGCGGCAGCACAGCAACTCACCCTTGGCCAGGGGATCCTGGGTTCCATCCCAGCCCCCAACCAACAGTGATCTGTGTGGAGTTTGCATGTTCTCCCCGTGTCTGCGTGGGTTTACTCCGGGATTTCTCAGGTTTCCTCCCACATGCCAAAAACATGCAAGTTAGGTTAATTGGCATCAAAACTGGGGATTCTAAATTGTCCTTAGGTATGACTGTGAGAGTGAATGGTTGTCTGTCTCTCTGTGTTGGCCCTGCGATGGACTGGCGATCTGTCCAGGGTGTACCCTGCCTCTCGCCCAAAGATGCTGGGATAGACTCCAGCCCCCCCCGCGACCCGAAAAGGATTAAGCAGAAGAAGATGAATGAATGAATGAACGTCCTCTTAACATCGCAACAACAACAACATGAGTAACATCCTCTCTGCCCGCAACACTCTCTGGTCACTATGGTAACATTTAAACATGCCTTCAAAATAAGATGCACTTTAGAAAAATACAACTCCCCACAACGCTGAATCAGTGGCAGCCCTGAGCTTGTTTCTCTGCAACGAGACGGTCCCATCTAGGGGGTAATGGGAGACAATGACACCCGACGTGTGTTGCTTACGTCCAGTCTACTTCATAATTTTGTTTTGGTTGCTGTCACTGCAGAAAACCCCGCTTCACACAGATATGACGTCGGAAATGGCAACAGCGTTTTCACTGCTGTTGTGGTGATGTAAGGGTATTCAGCCATGACTTTTATCCAGAACACCGGCAGAGCTGTTGTCTCAAACATACAGTACTTTTAAGGCTGCCATCATTTGCGATCTCCAGCAGTTGATCTTCCTCTTGCACAGACATGTTGGATTCACCTGGTTTGTTGAGAAATGGGTCGCGGATCCATTCTTTGGCAGTTCGTGGCTCTTTTGTGGTTGGAAAGTAGCACTCGAACTCTTTTAAAAGCAAAGACAGGTGATCGTGCACCAGCTGGGAGAATGAAGGCTCGGGCACAGTCTCTTCCAAAATCCCCGCTAATGTTTGAAACATGTCAAATATACCTCCATTCACGCACCGTCCCCACAAATCTAATTTGGTTTTAAATGCTGCTACTTTATCTGTCAACTTGAAGAGAGCTGTTTTACCCTGAAGTGACAGATTGAGTTCATTGAGCAGGCTGAATATGTCGTACAAGTAAGTGAGTTTTGCGACCTAATCCTCGTCACTGAAATGTGCTGCCAGCGTTGACTTTTTTTTCCTGAGAGAAATCTCTGCAGCGGCTCTCGTAATTCAAACACTCTGGCCAGCGATCTCCCTCGGGACAACCATCTTACTTCTGTGTATAAGAGAAGGTGTCTGTGCTCCACCTCCATCTCCTCACAAAGCTGCTCGAACAGGCGCGAATTAAGGGCGTATGCTTTGATGTGGTTAATAACTTTAATTACATCATTCAATACGCTGTGAAGTTCCGGTGGCGTTTTTCGGGTAGCCAGCATTTCCCTGTGAATGACACAATGCGTAGACTCACACTCAGGTGCAACCTGCTTAATCTGAGCAGTTAAACCAGACAGCCTTCCAGTCATGGCACTCCTGCACGTGGGTTTTTGATTCACTAATTCCCGGCCTTGAATGTTAGCGGTAACGTATCACGTCACCGAGACAAGTGTCTTGACGTGTGTCAAGAGTGAGCCATAGACTGATGTAATGAAGAGAATCCGGCAATTTTTCAAAATAAAACATTCAGACAGATAATAAATAAAACGGAAGTAATGTAAGTTTTTTTATTCTTTCTGTGCGGCCCGGTACCAAATGACCCATGGACCGGTACTGGTCAGCGGCCCGGGGGTTGGGGACCTCTGCCCTAAACTTCTTCGTAGGTTGTGGAAGATCTTAGAGAAGATCTGGGCTAAAGGTTCAATCCTGGCAAGTTGGAAGTTAGAAGCAGGGATGGTAACAGGAAATTCTGATTTCAGCTGAAATCTAATTTGGTCAATTGACTTATGGGGGGGCTGGGGGGGGGGCGCAGCCCCCCTGAAGCTGGGAGGTTTTCAGTAAAACGGAAGTAATTAGACTGAAAAAATGATTAAAAAAATATGAAATACGAAACTTGGATAAATCATTAAATTTAATGTAAAGTTAACTTACTTTTTCTTCAATGTTGTCTCACTGTCTTTAGTCCAACATATTTAACAGTTCTATAAGAGTTTATTACACTATTTACACTGGTCACCAAGTCACTTCTAATGTGAAACTTTCTTCCTTTTGGCATCAAGCTGCGTCAGTCTCTGAACTTTGAACTTCATCTCCTTTTCTGGTTTCTTCAGAAACTGTCCGAGTGTTTCTGTTACCTCGTCGAACTTTGAGCCAATTTTCACCTTTACCATCACTTTTCTCTCAAGCCAATTCCATCGGAACTTATTTTTGACACTTTTGTCTATTTCTAGCACTGATGATTCCTGATTCTTCGATAAAAATCTCATAATTCCGCTGAAAACAATACCGAAAGCTCAGAATTCCAACACGAACCAGGGATGTGATTTGGGGTTTGGGAAATTATCTGAAAATTTAGCAGGGGGTCTGGGGGACACAGTCCCCCAGCGGGGTCTGGGGCAGAGCCCCGGTGGGGGGGGGCAAGGGGAGCGAAGCCCCCTGAAGCTCCTGGGTTTTTATGATTTTTAAGTACCAGAACTGTGCTTAAAGTAGAACTGAACTGAACGGCATTGAACGGCACTCGGTGATAGTACATACAATTATAAAGATAATTTATCATTGGCACCCCCTCCACAAATCCCGGAATCTTGGAGAAAATCGCGATTTTGAATTTCCCGCCCTGAAAAATCAGACAAATCCGCCGAAGTGCAGCCGGAGTTCCGCGTGACATCACGAGTGTGACCCAGTCCTCATGTTTACCATTGCGAGCACGTCGACACTGGTTGTTTTTGGTGCATTTTGTCGTGATAGTCGACTACAAAACACTTCCAACACCTGGGAAGATCTGTTCAGTGGCCAAGGAAAGCTGTCATGGCGACGAAAGAAAAGAAAGGGGGAGGAAAAGCGACCGGGAAGCGATGCGTTTCTAGATATACAGTGATCACTCACTTATCGCGTTTAATGGGAACCAGAACCGACCGCGAAAAGTGAAAAACCGCGAAGTAGCGTCACCCCCCCCCCCCAAGGGCGTCACAAGCACTATTTTGCACAAAAAAGCACAAGAGAACAGCGAAAAGTGCCACTAAGCAACACGAGCGATAAAGAACAATGAATGCGGTCTTCCTTCGCTGGGTAAAACGTCTCGGCCAATCAGCTTGCGAGGTAAAACGTCTCGGCCAATCAGCTTGCAAGATTCCCGAGCGGTGAAGAGGTGGGCGGAGAGGAGTGGAGCGGTGGTCAGAGAGGTAGATTTTCAGTTGTGCGGGCTCTCCGTGTTGATACCCGATGTTCTAATGTAGTCTCCCTGCCTTCTCCATTAGAACATCAGGTATCAACACGGAGAGCCCGCACAACTGAAAATCTACCTCTCTGACCACCGCTCCACTCCTCTCCGCCCACCTCTTCACCGCTCGGGAATCTCGCAAGCTGATTGGCCGAGACGTTTTACCCAGCTTCGCTCCCTGCCAAGCACCTATACCCAGCGAAGGAAGACCGCATTCATTGTTCTTTATCGCTTGTGTTGCTTAGTGGCACTTTTCGCTGTTCTCTTGTGCCTTTTTGTGCAAAATAGTGCTTGTGACGCCCTTGGGGGGGGGGGGGGTGATGCTACTTCGCGGTTTTTCACTTTTCGCGGTCGGTTCTGGTCCTCATTAAACGCGATAAGAGAGAGATCACTGTAATAAGTTGGAAAAATGCTGATGTTTTTTTTTCCCCTTTCTTTTTTATTGTTAATTTTCCTTATCCTGACACCCCAAACATGCCAAAGTAAAGACTCACCATTCTGTATTCAATAAGCGACTCTCCTCCCCATCACTGCTGCGGTCTGAGTCGGTGCCGGAATCCCCCGAAAATTCTGGCTCTAATCTGTACAGTTCGATGCCTCCCTCGCTCTCTTCCTGTTCACTTGACACTCCTGCATCCTCCTCTTTCTTGTCACCGATCCTGAATGCCTCTTCACTCTGAAAACTCTGGTGTTCTTGACTGCTGGAACTGCTATCATCTGCCATTGTTGTTTTGATAAGGGTCACACTCGTGACGTCACGCAGCGTCGTCTGCACTACTTCCGGTTTGTTTGGCACTGCCAGCCAGAGGCAAAAATTTATCGGCTTATAGCTTGGCCATCGCACGGCCTAAAAATTTCTTTTATGTGTTGAAAAATACAATAGGTAATAAGGAATTAATCTGCTATTCTACTTTTTTGGCAAAAAGGTGAGTTCAGTTCTACTTTAAATGACATAAAACAAACAGCTGAATGCCACTTATTACTGTATAATATTGACTTTTGTTCCAAGAAGATAGCATTCCTAAAATATTCCAACAAGCATTATCCATTACATGCTTTAACACTTGATCAAATCAAAATCAGTTAATTTTATCTATTCCATAATAGAAATAAAATTCCAACATACCATTACTTTTTATAATTTCAGCATTCATTTCAGATCACCAGTTTCAATCTCCATTGAGTCTTGAGCAGTTCATTTTGCACAATCACTGATGTAGCCAAGTCTTAGAAATATTCAAAAGTTATGAGTCAATGTCCACTGTGCACTGTCAATTTCAAACTGTTTGGAATCATAAAAGTAATCTAACTAAATTGTTTTGCTATTTTTTTCTTCTCAACATCAATGTCAGGGCGCTGCAGGAGTTTTGGGGGATGGTTAACTTTTATTACCCTTTCCTCCCCCGCGCAGCCCAGCTCATACAGCCGTTGTACGCCGCCAGTAACACAGTGTCACTGGCTGTCCACCTGGCCATTCACCACTTCCAGTTCTGCCTGAAAGGGCGCACCTTCACTGCGTTCGTGGACCACAAGCCACTAACGTACTTAACGTACTTTATCTTCCTGGAAGATAAAATAAAGCGGAATTTGGCGAATTAGCAGAAAATCACATCCCTGAGAACACGCCGCCATGAATTTTTGACAAAGCATACAACGAGCCATTTGATTGGTCCAATCGTTTGCAACTATCCAATCGCAGGGCTGTTTACAATACAGCAGTAGCTTGAACACAACACATCCGGGTTATCGCGAGAGACTTGACCCGGGGAAGCGCCGAGCGCTTATGTAATCGTGTTGATTTTTGCTAAAATCGGTAATAATAAGGTACCTTACCCCCCTAAAATTTTCTCAACGGATTTAGACGATTCACAGAAATGATCAATTTGAAAATAAATCGTCGGAAATCCGTGGATCGGCGGAAAATTGCCATCCCTGTAGAAGAGGGACACTGTCCCTACAGAAGAAAGATCCTCTACAATAGATCAGAACAACCTCTCTCCTGAACGTGGAATGTAAGATCTTTTTCTCTGTGCTTGCAAGAAAGCTGATCTCACATATGACACAAAACCACTATATTAACACTTCCACCCAGAAAGGGGGCATCCCAGGATTTGCTGGGCGTCTAGAGCATACTACGATGATCACCCAGCTGATTCAGGAGGTCAAGCGTAGGAAGGGCGACCTCACAGTTGTCTGGTTAGATTGTGCAAACACCTACAGGTCAATTCCACACGACCTCATCCAACAAGGGCTTGAACACTATTTTATTCCAGTGGCCATTCGAGACATGATTACCAGCTATCTAGGAGGGTTCAAATGTAGAGTCACGTCAGCCTCTTTTACCACTAACTGGCTGGACCTCCAGAAAGGGACTCCTACAGGATGCACCATCTCCCCTATCTTGTTCCTGATGGGCATGAACCTATTAATTTCTGCAGCAGAAGGTGTAACCCGTGGTCCCACACTGGAGTTGGGTATCGTTCAACCAGTACTGTGAGGGTTCATAGATGATATCACATTAACAACTGGGACACCCTGTGAGTTGTTCAAATTAAAAATTAAAAAAAAAAAAAACCCACATTAAAGTCTGTGTGTTTTTTTTAAGACAACTGAACTCTTTGATATTGTTTAATAATCACGTTACTGATAGATGTCTTTCAGAATTTTAAAAGCTACAAAAACACAATTTTTTAGTCAATGACCTCTTTAAAGGTGACAGCTCTCTGGACTTGATCAAACAATGTTCTACATTTAGGCTTTATAAAATATTTTCTGATTATTTCTGCTTCTTCTAAAAAAACAAGCTGATTTCACATACCTGTGGTTTAATGCCGGTGAGGAATCGTCCAGACACAAAGCCTCCAGCACCAGGTGAAGGATCATAGGGCTGGAAGCATGGTAAGAACTTCCCAGAAGGCATCAGTGGAGGCCTACAACCCTCCAACTCAATTTGACCTAGTAAACATGAAATCTGAAAACACACCCATAAGAAGGGCTTAAATGGATGGACACACCACAAAGGCATTATTATGAGAGGAAATTTTTGTTGTTGATAGCGTACCTGCATAGTGTTCACTGTAGATCCCTTGGCTCCTGATTCAACCATGAGTTGGAGGTTGTTGTCGGGGAAAGGGGTGTGCAGTCCCACTGGCATACACACCTAAGAATACACATCAAATCATTTAATCATGACTATCAGTGTTATGTTTTGATTGACTTCAAGGTCAACCTGCTGGGAACAAACTGAAAGAGAGGCCCGCTAGCCTTCAGCTTGGCTATAACTCAATGTCCATTTGTCTGTTTTCTGTATATTCTTGCCTTCCTCACTCAACACCCGTTTTCCCAACCAGATTATTTTTTTTTTTGCTTTGTTTAACCTTTATTTAACTAGGCAAGACAGATTAAGAACAATTTCTTATTTACAACATGGATCATCCACCTATCCATCCTTGATCATACATTTCATTCATGGACATTATATTAATTTATTTTATCATTACAGTTTATCACCACGCTGATGAGACTCATGGCTAGAGCAGTTGCTGCAGTCTGTGGCCAGCTATCCGAGTAAGTCTGTGCGTTCACTCAACAGGGAATGAGGCTATGGCTGCCAAACTTGGTACACAGGTTGAACATTGGGACTAGCACCTATGGCAGCACGTTTGGCGTCAAAAAGTCAAAGGTAAAGGTCAGAATGCCATATATAAATTATATCTCAACAACAAAGAAAGCCCGGGTCACCAACTTCGTACACAGGTTCACTTTGGGATCCTGGCCTCTGACTATGGGCCTGGGATCAAAAGAACAAATGCCAATGTTTGCATCCCCTATGCCCTATTACTACAGAACAAGTAAAGCTAGGGTCACCAAACTTGGTACACAGGTTCATCCTGACACCAGCTATGGGGCTGGGGTCAAAAGGTCAAGGTTTTAAAATTATAGGGCTGCAAAAGATGTGGGTCTGCATCTCGGCTGAGATGGTTTCTCGGTTCAGGGTTGTTTCTGTGCTGACTACACCCCAGGGACTGGCCATATGCTATCAACCACTTACACCAGTCTCCAGTAATGTTTTATTTGGGCTTTTAAACGCAAATATTTAGCCACTCTAAAAAGTTATTAGAGTGAAACATGGCTTCACTATCAAAACTTAAATGTCAAGAAATTTTAAGATGAAGGGCAGGTGAGCTTATCTCCTTAACAAAGCAATATGCTATAAAAACCGACCATTCTGAGGACAGTTCCTTACTGGTGTGTAAAATGGTACTGCAATAAATTAAGCCAAAGTTGTTTTGACCAAAGCATGTCACATGTCGCTGTCGTGATAACCACAATTATGTAATACCGTGCTATGGACATGCCTACCACAGAGGGAAACGACCAACCGCGGTGTTCACTTTTTTGTGTCTGTGGCGATATCTCGTTGTTCACTTATGTGCCCCTATTGATTATTAAATAAATTGTTAAATGAAGTGTATTTTTATTGCCAACAGCATGTTTGCACCCAGTACTCCAGAAGCTTCCACAGCACCTGGTGCTGCCACTGTCATTTGGGGCACTCTCTCTCCAGACGGACTCCAGCACGCAGTTAGGCTACGGTCACTGTACTGCCTCTGCTGATTGGACAGTCAGCTAAACTCCTTCCTCACATCAAGACTCTGAAGACACAGCTCTCGGTCCACAGGTTTAATGACACAAGGAAAGGTGAAACCACGATGCTACCAAGGGCAGAGGATGTATGTGACTGCTGCTGAAGTTAACTGACGGCGGTAAACACACACAACGGACTTTTTTCCTCAATACTCCGACCGACTTCCTGTTTACAGTTAGTCGGAGCCGAAGGTGATGTCACCTTCGGCTGCGAACTATGCCAATTCTAAGGTGAACCCAACACAATATTACAACGTGTTATTCAACATTAAGAATATAAATAATATTCCACCTTAACTTTTAACATTAAATAGCTAACCGAACACTCCCCGCCTGGCGTGATTCTACGCCACCTCACTTAGTCCGTCTAGCCCATCTAGTCCACTTAGGCATCTGGGGGAAGAAGTAGTACTATTTCTGTAACAGGTCTCACAAACAAAGTTTCTTTTCCTGGCTTGATGACCTTTACTTCCACCTAACGGACTTTCCCATCTTCGCTATGGAAGGCCTGTGTTACCAGACCAAGTGGCCATTCATTCCTTGGTACTTGGCTGTCCTTGAGGAGAACAACGCTCTTTGGTTCAATGTTTGGGTGAGGTGACTGCCACTTTCTACATGCTTGAAGTGTTGGAAGGAATTGCTTACGCCATCTATCCCAGAAGGTGTTGGACAGGTGCTGAACCTGTCTCCACTGGCGCTTGTAGAGGTCTGAAGGCCCAAACTCTCCTGCAGGAGCAGGAACAGAGTTCACCTTTTGTGTTAGAAGAGCAGCTGGTGAGAGTATGAATGACTCGTCGGGGTCAGTTGTCACAGGAACAAGAGGCCGAGCATTAATGATGGCTGCTACTTCTGCCATGAAGGTTACCAAAACTTCATGGGTAAGTTTGTCCTTCAGCTGGAGAAACATGGAGTCCAGAATCTTCCTAGCGAGACCAATCATTCTTTCCCACGCCCCACCGAAATGGGAGGCATGTGGAGGATTGAAAGTCCAAGAACATCCTTGATCCGACAGGTAAGATTTCACACTTTTGTAGTTGATGTTAGAAGGTATCTTCAACGCCTTGCATGCACCCACAAGGTTTGTGCCTCTGTCTGAATGAATGCTTTTGGCTGGTCCTCTCACAGCTAGAAACCGTCTTAATGCATTGATGAAGCTGGTTGTGTCGAGGGATTCTATGACTTCAATATGAACGGCTCTTACGCTCATACATGTAAAAATCACAGCCCACCGTTTGCTTTGTGAGAGGCCTCCTCTAGTCCGGCGTGAAGAAACGCTCCAAGGGCCAAATACGTCGAGCCCGACGTTTGTGAAGGGAGGATCTGATGAAAGGCAGTCTGGTGGGAGACTGGCCATCTTTTGGCTACTAGTTGGGGTTCTGAGTCGTCCGCATGTTACACATCGGTGAATGATGCTGCTCACCTTCCTCTTGCCGCCGACTATCCAAAAGCCAGCTGAACGGACAGCTCCTTCCGTAAAGAAACGCCCTTGATGGTGGACCTGTTCATGATACTGTCGAATGAGTAAGGTTGCAATATGATGATTGCCTGGAATGATCAAAGGAGTCTTCTCGTTCTGATCAAGACCTGAATGGTGAAGACGACCTCCAACTCTTAGTAGGCCGTGTGTGTCGACAAACGGATCCAGATTTTTGAGGGGACTGCTTTTGGGGATCTTTTTGTGCATTCTGATACATTTGATTTCCTCATTGTAAACCTCTTCCTGCACTGTTTGAATGATGATAGCTGAGGCTTGGTTGAGTTCCTCAACACTAAATTCTGCCTTGCAGAGATGCCAGCCTTTACAAGAGTTGTTCATCATGGTTGTGTTGAAACAACGAGCTATGTGTTTCAGGTGTGCGATGGCACGAGTCAGTGACTTCCACGAAGAGAACTTGGCAAATCTTTGGGAACCAAGCTGCTTGGATGCAGTTGCAGTGCTTAAAGTGGACACTAGAGGACGGATGTCTGAATCTGAACTTGAGTCCGCAAGGTCATAGGTACTTTTGGAGACATCTTGCTCTGGCTTGGACAAAAAACTAGGTCCACTAAACCAGTTAGTGTTGCTTAACAGGCCTGCAGCAACAGAACGCGTTGCATGATCTGCAGGGTTCTGGTTTGTGGCCTGGACGGTGCTGTACTTTTCCTTAACACAGAACACATTAGGGCATGGTTCGAAGAGAGATGGCTGACGTAGCTCTGTGGTGTTTGTGTAGAAGGCGTTGATTACTGATGGTCTATGGATGCTGCCGAGACACACATTGCCTACAACAACCCACCCTAGATCTAATTTCTGTGCATAGGGCTAGTTGTGTGAGCCGTTCACCTGTTTACGAACTTTATGCACTCTGATAATGTCCCGACCGAGGAGAAGCATGATCTGGGCATTTGGGTCCATATCTGGGATGAAGTGCGCCATTGTCTTTAAATGTGTATGATGAAGAGCAACCTCAGGGGTTGGAATCTCGTCTCTGTTGTCGGGAATGTCGTTGCACTCTATGAGGCTGGGTAATGGAATGCGGACTGTCCCATCCAGAGATTCCACTTCATAGCCGCTTGCCCTCCTTCCTGATGATTCCTTCATTCCTGCGCATGTTCTCAGTGTGTAAGGAGCACTTGGACTTCTGTCGCCAAACACGTCAAAGAACTGTGAACGAACCAGTGACCTGTTGCTCTGCTCGTCCAGAATTGCATAGAGCTTCACTGCTTTGTCTCTGTGACGGCTGGATATACTTTCACAAGGCATATTTTGGAACAGGATCTGTCTGTCAGATCTCCACCGCAGACCTTTGTGCATTTGTTCATAATATCAGATTGAGGTTGAGGCACGGTTTTGACCTCCTCCCCGCCATGCTCTGGATCAGGATCTTTCACTTCTGTCCAGGGTGCGGGTCCTGGATGTAGGGCTGAGTTATGTTTTTCGCTCTTGCACTCAGAACACTGAACTTTGGCCTTGCAGTTTTTAGCGAAGTGTGACGAAGATGAACAACATTTAAAACACAGAGTGTTCTCTTTCAAAAACATCTTACAATCTTCAATGGATTTTTCTCTGAAAGCACGACATTTACTTAAAGGGTGTGGTTTCCCATGAATAGGACACATTTTATCACGGCCATCAGATTTTAATGAGGAGTCAGTAGAATCAGAACTAGCTCTGGTGGATATCTCGGTTTTGCAGACTGAGACTCTTTGATGTTTGTTTGGCTGCCATGCTAACTTTTCAGCCCTGGGAACAGTGTCTGTCTGAGTGGTGAAGTTGAAGCTTGGGTCATTGGCAATGCTAGCTTCCTGGCTAATGAATTTTACAAAAAAGGCAAAGGGAGGATAAGGCACATGCTTTTGTCGCTTATAAGATGCACCAGCTGAAGCCCACTTTTCCTGCAGACGAAAGGGGAGTTTCTGCACGATTGGATTGACACCTCTTGCCGTGTCGAGGAAGGAGAGACCAGGTAAGTCTCCTTCATCCTTTGCTGATAGAAGTTCCATCAGAAGATCACTCAACTTCATCAGTTTGGCGTAATCTCGGTTTCCTATCTTTGGAAAAGTGTCGATGCGTTTGAAAAGAGCGTCCTCTACTGCCTCTGGCGAGCCGTAAGTTTGCTTGAGTCTATCTCAAATCATATTCAGGCCTGCTTCCGGATGATTGATGTGAATTACTCTGAGCTGCTCAACATGTTCTTCTGACTCCTTGCCGAGCCACTTTAAAAGAAGGTCCATCTCCTCACTTGCTGTTAGATCTAAGCCGCTGATTGCAGACATAAATGAGCGTTTCCAAGCTCTGTAATTCTCAGGCTTATCACTAAATTGAAGTAAGCCTGTAGACACAAGCTCACGGCGTGCAAGGTACCTCACAAAGTCATTTGGAGTGGAGCTGTTATGGTTGGAATTAGGAGGTACAGGATAAGATGGGGGAAATGTACCACAATAGTCATTTTGAAATCTGGAGTGCTGTGTTGGAGTAATACTGTTGCTTTCAAATTTCACTTGTCGTGGGTCACAAACATTTTCATCCTTATATATCTGAACCCGCTGTGGGCTGGGGTGTGAGTCTGATTTTATTGGGGCATCATCTGCACATAGCTGGTGTTCTGCCTCCAACACTTTGGCTTGGTCAGCAACATACTATTGAGTGCGTTGTGTGGCTGTCAAGGAGGCAGAATCTAATAATACAAACTCACGACTTCGTTTTTCACCACTGTCAACTGCAGCTTCCAGCGCTTCTGCTTCAGCAACAGCTGCAGCAGTCTCTTTCTTATATTGTAGCATTTGCATTGATGCTTCCAACTTAGCTTTTTCTAGTTTTAGGCTTATTTCTTCTTCAGCGTAGGAAAGGCGAGCTTTTGCTGCTTCCGCTCGTGCTCTTGCTTTGGCTGCAGCAGATTCTGTAGATGACACACTGGAGTGCGTAGAAGAAGCGTGTGAGTGTGTCTTTGACATGGCTCTTTTTTCTGACTAGCACAGTTTGCGAGCGTACTTCTGAATAGATACTGATATGTTGACCGTTTACTGGTCGAGTGTGACGATGATCTACTCACTGTCTGCCAGCATGTTCACGTTATCATGCCCGCTAGGAAGCCGTGGTTTCACTGTACTGCCTCTGCTGATTGGACAGTCAGCTAAACTCCTTCCTCACATCAAGACTCTGAAGACACAGCTCTCGGTCCACAGGTTTAATGACACAAGGAAAGGTGAAACCACGATGCTACCAAGGGCAGAGGATGTATGTGACTGCTGATGAAGTTAACTGACGGCGGTAAACACACACAACGGACTTTTTTCTCAATACTCCGACCGACTTCCTGTTTACAGTTAGTCGGAGCCGAAGGTGACGTCACCTTCGGCTGCGAACTATGCTGATTCTAAGGTGAACCCAACACAATATTACAACGTGTTATTCAACATTAATTAAGAATATAAATAATATTCCACCTTAACTTTTAACATTAAATAGCTAACAGAACAGTCACACTGCAGGTCTTAATGCTCAATTCTGATTTTTTGCAGGGATTCGATTTTTTTGTGTGGGTGTCCACATTATAATTTAAATGCGACCCCCATCAGACTCAAGTATGAATGGTCTACAGCTATAAAGTGACCCCCATGCGCAAAAATAAAATGTAACGTCAGACACAGTGTTGTGTTTGCAGAAGTAAATATGAGCCCCGAACGATTGAGGGGGACAGAACTTCTTCACCTTGATGCAGTGCAACAAAATAAAATGTTAAAATCATTCAGAAATGATTGTGCACAAAATAAAGGAGACCACCTTCATTCCTCTACACGCCAGATGACTGCAGTGATCAGCTCTGCTTTAACAGAACTGATCGATTAATCAGCTCTTTTGAAAATTAGACCCCACATGTCAATGGGATTACTTGTATAAATAAGGTTAATAATAAATAATCCCAGTGATTACAATAGGGCTCTCACCCTAAAAAACATACCACAATATGCCACAATAGTGGCTTGACACCAGTCCTGTACAGGAAGGTGAAGCCGCCAGACTCCCCTCTCCTGGACAGTGTTTCTGTATGCCCCTATCTGGCCATTCTGCTCCACAGTCATGTCGGTTTTAACTTTACATATTACAGCAGCCAGGACTGTGTTGTTTACAGGGAAAAAGGAATTTGCAGCATCCAGTAAATATGCCGTTACTTAAAAAAAAAAAAAAAAAAAAATGTACCATTACTGTGGACCTACTTGTCTGATGGGTTCAGCCCCGAACTCCTCCCCCTCCAAAATTTTGAAGTTATTGAGCAGTCAGAGCCGACAAAATTACAATCCAGTGATAAAGGGAAGAAGATTGATTAAAGAGAGCACAAATCAGCTGTGTCTGCCATGCTTGCTGCATCCTCCATCGCAGCAGTGTGGCATCTGTCTCACTTCACTGAGGAAAAAGTCAGATTTTTTTTTTTTTTTTTTTAATTTTGTATACTTTATTGATCCCCAGAGGGGAAATTGAGGGCATCCACCTGGATGGATGAAGCAGCCACGGTACGGCGCTAATCCCTTAACCATTCACACACATTCACACCTAGGGCTGCAATGGGACATGACCATTCAGACTGAGGTCGCTTTGGAAAATATCAGATACATATCCGAACTAGGACCACATTTGAAAGTGGCCTGGGTCTGGTGTGGGAAAAAAAAAAAAATAAATAAATTAAAAAAAAAAAAATCGGATATGTGCTATTCAGACTGTCATATTAAAAAAAAAAAAAAAAAATCGGAATTGAACATTAAAAACCTGCCGTGTGACTATAGCCTTAGTGGTGAAAGCATTTGGACTCCTTGCTAAATTCAGCCGTGACAGTGAGCAATGAAAGGGCACAAAGCGTGTTATCTCCTTCTGAGCGGAGTGTTTATGATCCTGACTGTGTATGCTCCTGTGTATGAGCTCCAAGAGCCAAAGCTTATCTGAACATGATTTTTTCGGACAGCGGCAAAAATCATGGAGACAAGAGCCACGTAGGGTCCTGTAAGGAGGCTGTCCTGGTTAAATAAGCTGAATGTTGCTGCAGTCTCCAGTCCACACACCTCATAGTTACCACCACTGCTTTATGAAAATGATCTTTTTTTGTTTTAAAGAATCAGTAGTTCATGCCTGTAGAAAGAGCAGAGCTCCGCACAATTGTCACACATGCACAAAGTTAAGAGCAGAGCTGCAGTGAGTTTCTCACAGCTTCCATTGTGTGTCACACAAGTTATAAACCCTGTTTAAATTACGAGACCACAAGGTCCTAAAAACATCTGCAATAATATCGCGGTGTTGAGCCGTCCATCACCGCAGGGGAAATTCCTCTACCAGAATAGTCCTAATGTCACAGATCAGTGTTTCCCCTTCCATTATATTGGGGAGCACCTCCCTCCCAGAGTGTCAAATTAACTTTATTTATTTTTCTATACAGCGCCAGATCACAACAGATGTCATTTTAAAATGCATTCACTATAGAACGAGTCTTTACCTTGTCCTTTTATTAAACAAACAAAGGCTATATTCACACGGCAGGTTTTAATGCTCAATTCCGATTGTTTTGCACAAATGTGACCCATATCTGATTTTTTAATGACGGTCTGAACAGCACATATCCGATTTTTTCACACCAGACCCAAGCCACTTTCATATGTGGTCCTAATTCGGATACATATGATATTTTCCAAAGCGACCTCAGTCTGAAAGGTCATGTCGCCTTTCATCTAATTTTTTCCTCACTGAAGTGAGAGACGCTACAATTCTGCAGTGGAGGATGCAGCAAGCATGGCAGACAGCTGATTTATGCTCTCTTTTTAATCAGTCTTCTTCCCTTTATCACTGGATTGTAATTTTGTCGGCTCCGACTGCACAACAACTTCAAAATTTTTTTTAATTTTTTTTTTTTTTTGGGGGGGGGGGCGAAACCGTCAGACAAGCAGGTGCACAGTAACAACATTTTTTTTATATATAAAGTAACTGCACATTTACTGGACGATGCAAATTCCTTTTTCCCTGTAAACGGTACACTGTGAGTCCTGGCCGCCGTAATATCTAAAATGTAAAGTTAATACCGACATGACTGTGGAGCGGAACGGCCAAATAGGGGGATACAAAAACACACTGTCCAGGAGAGGAAAGCCTCTGGTAGCTTCTCCTTCCTGTGCTACGATTATTTATTAACCTTATTTATACAGGTAATCCCATTGATCAGTTCTGTTAAAGCAGAGATGGTCACTGCGGTCATCTGGCATGTAGAGAAATGAAGCTGGTCTCCTTTATTTTGTGCATAATCATTTCTGAATGATTTTACCATTTTATTTTGTTGTGCTGCATCAAGGTGAAGAAGTTCTGTCCCCCTCAGTCGTTTGGGGCTCATATTTACTTCCGTAAATACAACACTGTGTCTGACGTTATGTTTTTTTTCTGCG
Source organism: Pholidichthys leucotaenia (assembly GCA_020510985.1). Classification (NCBI taxonomy): domain Eukaryota; kingdom Metazoa; phylum Chordata; class Actinopteri; order Cichliformes; family Pholidichthyidae; genus Pholidichthys; species Pholidichthys leucotaenia. The sequence continues at coordinate 361,239,242 of CM035840.1, forward strand.
CATGGGGGTCACTTCATAGCTGTAGACCATTCACACTGGAGTCTGATGGGGGTTGCATTTAAGTTATAATGTTAACGCCCACACACACACACAAAAAAAAAATCGGATCTTGGGGAAAAAAAAAAAAAAAAAATTGGAATTGAGCATTAAGACCTGCAGCGTGAACGTAGCCAATGTCCTTATGTTATTTTATTTACACAACAGCAGCTCATTTCTGTCTTCTCCTCTCTGCCCCTGCAGCAGGCAGAACTGAACTCTGCTGTGCGTAAACACAGACATGTGTGCTCACACACACATACACGACGTGCGCCAATACTGGTGAACAGTATTGAATGCTATGGAATGCCCCCGCATTCACAAAGATTTGAAACGCAGACACCTCCCTTTAGCAAAACTCCTCACACACTACTAGTCAGCGCCCCGCCTCTCTCCCTAGTGCACGCAGCAGAACAGCTGTGTTTGTGTGTGGCCAGGCTTCATTCTGTTGATTAGCACAGCAGCTAACTTGAAACTAATGATTTGGTCAAATAGCCACTACTTCTGTTTTCCAGGGATGTGGGACTGTTTCCCACCATGCTGCGTCAGAGAGGATAGTCCTCCAACCTTGTTTTAATTGGAGGCAAGTCACGTTAATGCCACCTCACTCTAATTATAAAACAGCAAATGCTAAATGACAATACTCAGTTGTTGCTAACAGGAAACCTAGTGTATCAGACCATCATTTCTTTGGTTTAAACTACTGCCGAGTTTCTTAGTTTTATTTCTGATTTTTTTATTATTAAAACTGCAAAAGTGTGTGACAGCTGCACAGAAACAAATAATAAATAAAACATGTCGGAGGAGCAAAATGGCTCTTAATGTAATTTATGTGATTTCTAATAGCATTTGAAACCATTTACAGTACATCAGTGTGGTCTGCGTGGCAGACGCTCTGCAAGGGTTCCTGACCACACCACAAGGCACAGGCGCCATCGTCTTGCATGGACCAGGGAGTATTTACACTGGACAAGGGACCAGTGGGCCTCAGTGCTGTTCTCTGATGAAAGTCAATTCACGCTGAGCAGAAATAATGGCGGCCAATGATGTTGAAGATGTCAAGGAGAGCACTATGCATCAGCCACTGTTGTCCTCAGATGAGCCTTTGGTGGTGGTATTACAGTTTGGGCAGGTGTGTCTAGTCAATAGAGAACTGCCCTACACCTTGTGAATGGTACAACGACAAGCTGATACTACCTGAATAACATCATTAATCCAGTCATTGTGTCCCTGCATGAACAACATAACCCAATTTCATCTTCATGAACGACAATGCTCCAGCTCATCGAGGTCACATCATTAGCGAATGGCTGCTGGAGGCTGGGGTACCTCAAATGGAGGGGCCTGCACTTTCTCCAGACCTGAATCCCATAGAAAACCTATGGATCAGCTGAGTCACTGTGTAGAGGCTCGTAACCCTGCACCCCACAACTTCAATGACCAGAGGGCCGTCCTTCAAGAAGAGTGGAATGCCATGCCTCAGCTGACAATAAGTTGACTTACGAACAGCATAAGACATCGTCACAGTCGACTTGTGAACAGCATGAGACGCTGTCGAGCTGTAACTAACTAACTAACTAACTAACCTGCACTTATATAGCGCTTTTCTAGTCACAAAGACCACTCAAAGCGCTTTCATTAATGCTAACCCTCTATTCTAAGGGCCTATAGGAAACAGATATCTAGGGACAATTTAGAACAGCCAATTAACCTAACATGCATGTTTTTGGCATGTGGGAGGAAACCGGAGAAATCCCGGAGTAAACCCACGCAACACGGGGAGAACATGCAAACTCCACACAGATCACTGTTGGTCGGGGGCTGGGATCGAACCCACGATCCCACGATCCCCACAATCCCTCGGCCAAGGGTAAACTGTGCTGCCGCAGTGCTAACCACTGCGCCACCGTGCAGCCCCTGTAACTGATGCTCAAGAGCACATGATAAGTTATTGAGAAACTGACATTTTTTGTTATGGTATACCCACCACTGTTGTTGGGTTTTGTTTCAGTAAATTGTCTGAAATGAGGAAATCACCATTGCATGCTTGTATTTACAGCAGGGAAAGTAAGTATTGAACACATCAACATTTTTCTCCTGAAACACATTTCTGATGGAGCCACTGACCTGAGATTTTCACCAGATATCAGTAACAACCCAAGTTATCTATACATACAAAGAAATCAAAGCAACTGTGTTCATAAAACAAGTTATATTTCATGAAGTGGAATCAAACAGGGAATAGAGAATGGGCACAGACATCATGCCTCGCTGCATTCTGGGCCACTGTTGCCATCATTGTGGTCTGGTTTCTTTGGTTACCTGTAGTCTAGACAACTGCTAAGAGGAACAGACACATGCAATGGAACGGAGCAAACAGAAAATTAAAATTCCTTATTCAGAGAAGCTGAATAAGGAAGCAAAGAAGCACTACTTCCAAAAAAACATAAGAAATAAACGGGATTGATTGATATGAGCACAAGAAATCAACCACGGATCACGACCAATGGTCTTGAGTCATGCTGTCAGATGTGTTTTGCCTAACTGGTTTGTGGGATGAGCGCATAAACCCATGAGCAATTTAAAAACTATAAATTATTAGAGATTCATGTTCAATTACACTATGGTCCCCTCCGGCATACAACTAGGAACATACCGGTCGCTATGGAGGGTGAGAATATGTATGGGCACATAATCATACCATGTAGGATAACTAAGTAGACGGTTATGCTGTTTCATTCCATCTAGCAACAATGCTCTGCACTGTGTGTGTTTATATATCTACATATTTATTCCATCTAGCTACAATGCTCAGCACTGGGTGTGTTTATATATTTATATATCTACATATTATTCCATCTAGCTACATTGCTCCGCACTGTGTGTGTTTATATACTTGCATATTTATTCCACCTAGCTGCAATGCTCCGTACTGTGGGTGTTTATATATTTACATATTTATTCCATCTAGCTACAATGCTCTGCACTGTGTGTTCATATATTCATATATTTATTCCATCCAGCTACAATGCTCTGCACTGTGTGTCTGTGTGTGTGTGTGTATATATATATATTTTATAGTAATACGTACATATGTATATTAGCTGCTCTTGCTTGCTTGTTTTTTTCTTGCCTTCTGATTGTTGCTCTGAGTGTTGCTATCCCTGTGCTGTTGCAATCCTGGAATTTCCCCGTTGTGGGACTAATAAAGGCTTATCTTATCTTATCTTATCTTAATTCATGAATGGATGGGAGCAGTGCCTCAAATCTTCCGGATGAATGACCAGAAAACTGTTGTTTGCACAAAGGCAAGCAGTCATTGTTTGTACAGTTTTCTGCAGCATCTGTCTCTTGGTCTGCAACTACAGGCATTTCTAAATCCTCGTGGTGAAATGTTGGATTTCTTTTCAAATTTGTCATATGATGCTTGATAAGTATATACACATTATTGCCAACAGGACATGAAATTATATATAGGCAATCCCTCAAATCACTGAGGATGATGTCTACCTCAGGGGGATACAGAAAGAAAACAAAACAAAACAAAAGAAAAAGGTTTAATGTGTCAAGAGGTGGTATGAGTTCTTAGGTGACTAATGAGACCAATTTGAGCCCTGCACTCCCTTCCACAGATGTGACAGGTAGTTGTTGTTTGATGGGGGGGGGGGGGGGGGTCGCTTGTCCAGGGTGTTGTGCTCTCTCCTTCCTCCTCCGTCGCTTCTCGGCCTCCTTCTTGAGATGAGCCTTCTCAGAGAGAGCTGCGGCATGATGCACAGCAAGGCGCCATGCTGACTTGTCCTCAGCCACTGCTTCCCAGTCTGCTGGATTAATGCAACCTTTCTGGAGGTATGCTTTTAGTGTATCTTTGTAGCGCTTTCTCTGGCCACCTTGGTTTCGTTTGCCATGACACAGTTGGGAAAAGAATACCTGCTTTGGTATACGGGTGTCATCCATGCGCACACAGTGGCCAGCCCAATGAAGTTTGTGTTTCATGATCTGTGCTTCAATACTGGTGGACTGGGCTACAGTCATCTCATCTAATGTGCAGTATCCTCCTTAGGCAGCGTTGATGGAAGCTCTCAAGGCTTTTCAGATGGCAACGGTAAGTTACCCATGTCTCACACCCATAGAGGGGTGTGGGCACAACCACAGCATTATATACCAAGACCTTGGTCTCATTCCGCAAGACTCGATTTGCAAACACTCAGTGAAGCAGTCTTCCAAAGGATGCACCGGCATACTGTGTCCTGTGCTGGATCTCGACGTCAAGGTTCACTGACTGAGAGAGATGGCTACCAAAATAGGAAAAGTATTGGAAAGTCTCCAGTGTCTCCCCATTGATAATGATTTGTGGGGAGGAGGATGGATAACTCGCCCCCCGGGGCAGGCTGAAAAGGCACTTTGGTCTTCCCGATGTTGAGGGAGATCCCCAAGTTGTGGTCGGCACTGGAGAACAAATTCAGAGTAGCTTGTAGAGTTTCTTCAGTATGTGAGAGGATGGCACAGTCATCAGCATACTGTAGCTCAGAAAAGGCAGCTCTGGTAACCTTGGATTTGGAGCGAAGGCGTCCCAGGTTGAAAATGGAACCATCCATTCGGTATTCAATCTCAACACCAGGGGGAAGGCGGTCGTATACAAGGCTCAAGATCACAGAGACAAAGACAGAAAAAAGGGTTGGAGCCACTACGCAGCCCTGCTTAACACCGGTGCGGATAGCAGATGAATCTGACTTCGAGCCTTTGTAGAGGACAGTGGCAGTCATCCCATCAAGAAGCAATTTCACTACCCTGATGAACTTTGATGGACAACCAAACCTTGAGAGTACCTTCCATAGGGCTTAACGATTGACAGAGTCAAACCCCTTGGATAGGTCAATGAATGCTATGAACAAATTTTGATGTTGCTCTCTGCACTTCTCCTGGATTTGTAGTGCTGCAAAAATCATGTCAATTGTGCCACAAGATGGTCTAGAGCCACAATGAGACTCTGGAAGTACATCCTCAGCAAGAGGAAGGAGGCGGTTGAGGAGGATGGGGGCAAGGATCTTCCCAGCAATTGAAAGAAGGGAGATACCACAGTAGTTCCCCCATACAGACTTATCCCCTTTCTTAAAAGGAACTCTGATTATATTGGCATGTTAGCTCTATATGCTTTATTTTTATGTTACTAACATAACTATAATATAATTTTTTTGAAAATAATTCCCAGTTTTATATATTTTTAAAAAACTTTATTACGATGTAAATCGCCATTATTGTTTACGTCGCAATGCATTCTGGGTAGTGACGTAGAAGGGTTGCAGCCGTTTTTTCTGTCTTATACAAGCCAAGAAGCGAAGCTCCTAACTACTGCCATTTGTCAGTGAAAATGCCACATTGCGCGGCTTTTGGATGTAATTTCCAATCAAAGGGAAATAAAGAGAATCAGAATCAGAATCAGAATCAGGTTTATTGCCATTGTTCATGTAGTACACAAACTAGGAATTTGTCTCGGTACAATGCTGCAACATTAAACATGATAAGATAAGAGAAATAAACTATACATGTAATAAAGTGTAGGATAAGATTAAGTGATACTGGTCAACAGTTAAAATATATATTAGCCAGCAGCAGATACTGTGGAGAACTATATAGTGCAGTCGGTAATGCAGGAAGAAAACAGTGATGATTGACATGAGTCTGGTTGAGCTGCTGTACATGGTGCACGAGAGTCACTTAGTGTTCAGCAGTCTAATGGCAGAGGGGAAGAAGCTGTTCATGTGACGGGAGGTTTTAGTCTGGATGGACCGAAGTCTTCTACCAGAGGGGAGGGGGGCAAACAGTACGTAAGAGAGCAGGGGTAAGCCTCCATAGCTTTCCTAAAGAGGGAAAGTTGAGGAAAAAGTGGGGCAGCAGCGGCTCAGCAGGTAGAGCAGGTCGTCTAATAACCCGATGGTTGGTGGTTCGCATCACGCTCTCCCCAGATATCCTGCCGTTGTGTCCCTGGGCAAGACACTTCACCCGCATTGCCTCCAGTGCCCATAACACTGGGTATGAATGTGTAAAAATGTTTAAATGCTCGGTGGTGGCCGGAGAGGCTGTTGGCGCGGATTGGCAGCCACATTTCCCTCACACTGAGTGTCTGTGATCACGCGCTGTAGCGCATGCCTGATAAAGCTGACATATACAGTATATTAATCACGCTATGATAAAGCACGATATCGCTCAAAGCGCACCAGTGTGGCGGATGAAATAAGGGAACCCAGTGTGGAGGCACGGAATAATTGCAGGCAGGACACTGCGAACTGAAGTTTAAAAGGGTGTTTATTTCATCCTCCAGCGCTGTGGAGCGAGCCCTTTTTTTTTTTTTTTTTTTTAATTACTTATTTTGTACTAACCACAGTGCGCAGTGGGCAGCACAGTTTACCCTCGGCCGGGGGATCGCGGAGATCGTGGGTTCGATCCCTACCCCCGGCCAACAGTGATCTGTGTGGAGTTTGCATGTTCTCCTCGTGTTTGCGTGGGTTTACTCCGGGATTTCTCCAGTTTCCTCCCACATGTCAAAAACATGCAGGTTAGGGAGTTAAGGGGCACTTGCGCACGCAGCGACTGGCAGCTGGTGGCTTATCACCAGACTGCAAAACAAATCTACCTATGGGTACAAAATAAGTAATAAAAAAAAAAAAAGGGCTCGCTCCACAGCGCTGGAGTGAGCTTCGTACTGGAGGATGAAATAAACACCCTTTTAAACTTCAGTTCGCAGTGTCCTGCCTGCACCTATTCCGTGCCTCAACACTGGGTTCCCTTATTTCATCCGCCACACTGGTGCGCAAAGCGCACGCTCATGCGCTTTGCACGATATTGTGCTTTATCATAGCATGATTAATACATATGTCAGCTCTATCAAGTGTTGTGGGATGTGTCTGGTGCGTGGACGTGAGTGAGTGATGGCGTTTGCGCAGCCGAGGCTCTCCCCCCCCCCCCCGGTGTGTGTGGCGAACGGTGTGTGATTTGGTGCGGATAAGTAGAAAGAGCGAGGCGACCACAGCAGGTAGAATTTGTTGCTGACAACAGTGCGGTATATAAATAAAGCCCCAACGCTTCAGCAAAACGGCCTGTGCTTCTGTGTACCACAAGAGTGAGATTTACTCGGGAATTAAACCGCGGAGGAAGATACATCTCCCCTGCGTCCCAAAACCACGGTTAGGAGACGAAAGGCAGGAACGGTCAACACAAGCGTGCGATCACAGACGTGTCTCATGCGTGCGCTTTGAGCGATATCGTGCTTTATCACAGCGTGATTAATACATATGTCAGCTTTATCAGGCGTGCGCTATAGCGCGTGATCACAGACACTCAGAGTGAGGGAAATGTGGCTGCCAATCCGCGCCAACAGCCTCTCCGGCCACCACCGAGCATTTAAACATTTTTACACTTTCATACCCAGTGTTATGGGCACTGGAGGCAATGCGGGTGAAGTGTCTTGCCCAGGGACACAACGGCAGGATATCTGGGGAGAGCGTGATGCGAACCGCCAACCATCGGGTTATTAGACTACCTGCTGAGCCGCTGCCGCCCCCCTTTTTCCTCCACTTTCCCTCTTTAGGAAAGCTATGGAGGCTCACCCCGCTCTCTTTATTTCCCTTTGATTGGAAATTACATCCAAAAGCCGCGCAATGTGGCATTTTCACTGACAAATGGCAGTAGTTAGGAGCTTCGCTTCTTGGCTTGTATAAGACAGAAAAAAACGGCTGCAACCATTCTACATCACTACCCAGAATGCATTGCGACGTAAACAAAAATCATAATAAAGTTTTTTAAAAATATATAAAACTGGGAATTATTTTCAAAAAAATTATATTATAGTTATGTTACTAACATAAAAATAAAGCATATAGAGCTAACATGCCAATATAATCAGAGTTCCTTTTAAAGATGGTCACAATGTTAGCATTTCTGAGCTTAGCAGGCAGGTCCTCATATTCCCAGACCTGAAGAAAGAGCTGGTAAAGCTTCTGCATAATCAGTGATCCCCTTACTTTAAAGATCTCAGCGGGGATGCCATCTGGTCCAGGTGCCTTGTTGTTTTTGATCTGATTGATTGCAAGACAGACCTCTTCAGGTGTTGGCAGGTCAGCAAGTGGTTCTCTGACAGGGTGCTGAGGGATGGACTCAATGGTAGCATCTGATACCTCCGATTCACGGTTTAGGAGTGTCTCAAAATGCTCCTTCCATCTTTGCTTGATAGTGACATCGTCCCTGAAGAGAGTGGAACCATGTGATCTCAGAGGTGTAGGACCATGCAAACTAGGCCCATAGATGGCCTTCGTTGCTTGAAAGAAGCCTCTCATGTTGTGCTTGTCAGCAAGATGTTGGATCTCTTGAGCCCTTGCCTGCCACCATGAGATCTTGAGGTGGCGTAACTTCCTTTGCACCTCAGCTTTAAGCCTGCCATAAGCTGTTAGCTTAGGCTGGCTGGATGGATGGTTTTGCCATGCATGGTAGGCCTTTCTCTTCTGGCTGAAGAGTGCTTGGATTTCCAAATCATTCTCATCAAACCAGTCCTGGTGTTGGCGGGTGGGGTAGCCAATTGATTCAGCACAGGCCTTATGAATGGACCCAGAAGGTTTTACCTTTGAGTTAATTTAGACAGTATCACATACTAGCAATGTGATAAATCCGACGCTCATGCTGACACCCCCCCCCCACCAAAAAAAAAAAAATTACCGGTATAATTAGCTGCTATAAAAACATACTAAAACCAGGACACTGACATTTTTATAGTCATCTGAAAGAGGAGAATCTGCTTAATTTAATGATAAACATTCTATGGACTTCAGTCCCCAACTGATATTAAATCCATGCATAATCAAGGGAATGTGCCTCTGGGAACCCCAGCGCTGTGTAGCAGTTTGTGTCCAGGTTTCTTTATTTGTGATAGTTTTATCAGCCTGATAAAACAGCAGATAGTTTTATGCAGCATTGCTTGATGTACCTGTGAGCTCTGCTCGGCAACAACTGGTGGTGCAGCTGCAGTCATCTCTGACTGCTCAGTATGCGTTTTATTTACTTCATGACGAAGATGTAATGATGGCTTTGTAAATGACCAGTTAGTATTTGGATTAAACAACAAACATGTCTGAACGTTGCACAAACCGCCAAAATTATTAAATTAAATTTAAAGGAATACGTACTGTATATTACAATAGGTCTGGAATATTTGTAAAAGTGTCCCGTTCATTGACTTGATGTCACTTGGTCCCATTAGATACAATTTAATGTGCTATTTGGGCATTTTCTCATACGCTGTTAAGTCCAGCTGGTCTGAGGAAGGGCAGGTGGCCCGAAATGTTACTAATAAATAATAAATACTTAATGGGAGCTTAGGTGTGCAGATTGTCTTTGATTTTTCGGATATGTTTTTTGGGGTCCAGCACCCGACCAGGTGGACTGTGTGATGTACGTATCATCTTCATTATTTTCGAAATCACAACTTGCCTTCGTGAAAATGCTGTGAATACATGACCATGTCTGCAGGAATATTGTTGAAGCTGATGTCTTTCCTTCTGACTGCTGCAACCCATTCCATCCGACGTCTCTATTACCTCGGAGACTCGATTCTCTCCACTTTTCTTCCAAGTCGGGAAGTTAACCTGTTGAATTCTGTTCAACTTCCCTAAAAACGCCTAAAAATAACATGCCCAAAGTAAATCAAAAGCTGTTCTTCAACCCTTTGCAGCATCTTCATGGGGTTAGTCTCATTTAAAAGAAAACACTCTAAATTTTTTGGCAAAACAGTCATAATCTCTCTAAGTGCTCCTGCCACTGAGTAACAAGAAAGTTCGCCTGGGTGTTTTTTTTAGATACAAATGCTTGCAAATAACATACAGCTGTCAAATACTGGCTGGAAAACACAACAGAAATGTAGAACCAAGTGTTTTCAAGCTCAGGTCAAAATTTTGTAAAAATACCACAAAAAATGAATATATTACACAGCGTTTTTCTCAGGTTGTAACAAGGCTGTGTCTGTACTGGAAGACCGGAAATACAGCTTTTTTTTTCAGTGCACACTGAGACGCACTAAGATGCAGAGACGTGACTGCCCACGAAATTCACAGAGTTCAAGGGGTTAAAAAAGCATATGCCGTTATCTTTTTCCACGCCAATCATAACAGCAGTTGTTGCATTTGACAATCCAAGAAAACTTCCCCATTCTAACAATGCATGGTATTTGGATGAATGTGACTGAAAGGACCACACTGGAAATAAGTGTTTTGACTTTCATGTGTCATCCTGGATTTTGTATGACGTTTTATATGTATATTTACATTTTTGATGTTTGTATACCATATTCAGTGTCATTTTTATCCGAATAAATAAATAAAAAATAAATAAATAACAGACTGAAGCAACCATCTCAAAAACTTCAGCTTAACCGCCGTTTGTTGCTCACTACTAAACAGACAGGCAGAACACTTTTCCCACAATTCCTTGCAGTTTTTCAGTTGGGTTAAGTCATGCGCCCATTCTTAGTAAGTATTGAAAATGCTTGGTGAAATTCATTTAATATTTAGTAGAAAATGCCAAGGTACTGGAGAGGAGAGTCTGGCCGTTGGTCGAACCTCGGATTCAGGAGGAGCAATGTGGTTTTCGTCCTGGCCGTGGCACATCGGACCAGCTCTTTACCCTCTTGAGAATCCTCGAGGGTTTGTGGGAGTTTGCCCAAACACTTTACATGTGTTTTGTGGACTTGGAGAAGGCATTCGACTGTGTCCCTCATGGTTTTTTGTGGGGGGTGCTTCGGGAGTATGGGGTATCGGGCTTGTTGTTGTAGCTATTCGGTCTCTGTACGACTGTTGTGAGAGTTTGGTTCGTATTGCCAACACTCGGTCGGACACATTCCCAGTGAGAGTTGGACTCTGCCAGGGCTGCCCTTTGTCACCGATCCTGTTCATAATTTTTATGGACAGGATTTCTAGGCGCAGCCAGGGAACGGAGGGTGTCATGCTTGGTGACCACAGGATCTCATCTCTGTTGTTTGCAGATGATGTTGTCCTGCTGACTTCATCCAGCAATGACCTACAGTTCTTACTGGGACGGTTTGCCGCTGAATGTGAAGCGGCTGGGATGAGAATCAGTACCTCCAAGTCCGAGTCCATGGTCCTCAGCCGGAAAAAGGTGGATTGTCCTCTCCGGGTTGGGGACAGGCTCCTGCCCCAAGTGGAGGAGTTTAAGTATCTTGGGGTCTTATTCACGAGTGAGGGGAGAATGGAGTGACAGATTGACAGAAGGATCGGAGCAGCATCTGCAATGATGCAGACGTTGTACCAGTCTGTTGTGGTGAAGAGGGAGCTGAGCTCTAAGGCAAAGCTGTCGAGTTACCAGTCAATCTACATTCCTACTGTGACCTTTTGTCACAAACTTTGGATAATGACCAAAAGAACAAGATCGTGGATACAAGCGGCTGAAATGAGCTTTCTTCGTAGGATCACTAGACTCACCCTCAGAGATAAGGTGAGGAGCTCAGTCATCCGGGAGAGGCTCAGAGTAGAACCACTGCTCCTCCACATTGAGAGAAGCCAGTTGAGGTGGTATGGGCATCTGATCAGGATGCCTCCTGGACAACTCCCACTTGAGGCGTTTCGGGCATGTCCCTCTAGGAGGAGACCCCGGGGCAGACCCAGGACTCGGTGGAGAGACTATGTCTCCCAGCTGGTCTGGGAACGCCTTGGTATCCTCTCTGAAGAGCTGGAGCAGGTGGCTGGGGAGCGGGAAGTCTGGGCTTCTCTGCTTGAATTGCTGCCTCCGCGACCCGAACCTCCGGAAAAGTTGTAGAAGATGGATGGATGGCTTTAGTAGAAAAGCCTTTGTTGGTAATAATGGCTTTCAGACGCCTCCTGTATGGAGAAACTAGGTGCAGGCATTGGTCAGGAGTGATTTTAACCCATTCTTCCACACAAACTGTTTTCCAATCTTGAACAGTCCCTCCAGAATTTCGTGTTTTGTTTTGTTTTTTTTCCTCTTTTTTATTATTGCAGTAAGTTGCGGGGCGGTCATTGCGGATTGCCTGAACCGCACATTAGCCCGTGTCCGGATCGGAGATTCACAGCTTTAAAACTCATTGACAAGACGTAGTAGTGACTTTTACCTCTAAAGACATTACAAAAACTGTTACAACACTCGATTCGCTTGTTTTTTGTGTGGTTTTACAGCGTGTCTCCTCACATGCACTCCCGAGCCGGGGGGTGCTTTCAGGCAGGCGGACGTTTTTCAACACAAACCCGGCACTTCATACACACGGCCATTACAGAGACTCGACGAGACGTTCACCGGTGGGCCGAGAAAGACGGAGGAAGGAACGATGTGGGAAAAGCCGCAGTTGAGTGGGTTTTTTTTTTTAAATCACACACTGTTTTTGGCTGATGTGTTTGGTATATACTTACTGTAAACATTGAAGTGAGTGCAGTGCAATGCCGCATTTGATTGGTTAGGCTGATGGCGTACACATTTGCGCGCTACTCAGGGGCAAATTTGATTGGCAAAATTGGCGAAAGTTGACAACTGGCCAAAATTGGGGTAAAGTTGCAGTGATTGGACAAAATTCAAATTATGCAGGACCTGCTGAAGTTATGGGAATTGGTAGAATTGCAACATCGCGAAATCCTGGAGGGTCTGCTTGAAGATTCCCTATGTGTCTTCTATGAACTCTGATCTCCAGTTCGTTACATAGATTTTCCATTTGATTCAGGTCAGAATGGGCCATTCTAGCAGCTTTATTTTCCTTCTCTGGAGCCAGTTGAGCATTTCCTTGGCTGTGTGATTGGGATCATTGTCTTGCTGAAATGTCCACCCTCGTTTCATCTTCAGCATCTTGGCAGATGGCAGCAGGTTCTTATCAAGGATGTCTCTACATTTGTCCATTCATCTTTCCTTCAATGATACGATGTCTACCTGTACCATGTGCTGAAAAACATCCCCACACCATGATGCTCCCACCTCCCAACTTCCCTGTTGGTATGGTGTTTTTGGGCTGATGTGCAGCTCCATTTCTCCTCCAAACATGCCGTGTATTGAGGCATCTGAAAAGTTCAATTTTGGCCGCCTTTGACAAGACTATATTCTCCCAGTATTTTACTGGCTTGCCCAAATGTTGTGGAGCAAATTTTCAAAGCACTTCAACATGCTTTTTCTTCAGTAATGGAGTCTCGCGAGGTGAGCGGGCATACAGCCCATGTCGGTTGAGTGCATTATTACTGTTTTCTTTGAAACAGCAGTACCTGCTAACTCCAGGTCTTTCTGGAGCTTTCCACAAGTGATCTTTGGCTCTTGGATAACTCTTTTGGTAATTCTTTTGATTCCTCTGTCAAAAATCTTGCAAGGAGCTCCTGGTCATGGCCAGTTAATGATGTTCTTTCCACTTCCAAATGACGGCTCCAACAGTGCTCAATGGAACATTCAGCAGTTAAGAAATCAACCTGTAACCAATGCCATCATGTTTTGCAACAATAAGGTTGCGAAGGTCTACAGAGAGCTCTTTGCTTCAACTCATCATGAGTTCTTTGTGGTGTGACAATCTGATATTCACAGACATTTTTAAAGGCTATCAGTCAGGACTTGACCAGCTGAAATTAATTTGCACTAATGGAGGACAGGATGACTTTCAGCTGGATTTCAGCTGGTTTCTTGGCTTTCTGTTCATTTTTGCACCTCTTTTTCTTTGTGTTCAATACTTATTCCCTGTGTCATTCCACATTATTAAATATAACTTGTTTTGTGAACACAGTTGCCTTGATTTCTTTGTATGTATGGATTACGTGGGTTGTTATGGATATCTGGTGAAAATCTCAAGTCAATGGCTCCATCAAAATATGTTTAACTAGAAAAGCACCCAGCGAGCACATACCTCCACCAGGGCTCCTTCCATCCCTCATGGATCACCTCCAAAATGTAATGGGTTTGTGTATAGGCCTAGAGCCACTTCTGGTGAAAATTGCATCAAAGTCTGTCCATTAGTTTTGGAGTATTGTTGCTAACACACTGTGAGAAGATAAGATTCAAGATTCAAAGATTTTATTTGTCAATACTACTTTTCATACAGGAGAATTGAAATACCGTTTCTCTCTCTCTTCAGTGGTGTGCGCAATATTAAAAAGGAATAAGGCTGGAAAAACAACAACAGCAGTCTATGTACAGTAATGCTACCCGTAAAAGCCTTGGCTGAGGTATGCATTCTCAGATCATCACCAAAATGTAATGGGTTTGTCTGTAGCCCAAGAACCACCTCTGGTGAAAATTTCATCCAAATCCATTCAGTAGATTTGGAGTATTGCTGCTCACACTCTGTGAGAAGATAAGAGCCTTGGCAGAGGTATATATTCTTGGGATCCTCACCAAAATGTAATGGGTTCCTCTGTAGCTCAAGAACCACCTTTGGTGAAAACTTCATCCAAATCCATCAAGTAGTTTTTGTGTAATCCTGCTGCACAAATACAAACAAAGCCATCGGTGGAGGGATGCACTCTCAGATCATCACCACAATCTAATCATCTGTTCCCCATGCCACTGCACACCTTTTCTGAAAATTTCATCAAAATCCGTCAACTTTTTGAGTTATGTTGCTAACAGACAGACAAACCAACCAACCAACCAACCAACCAACCAACCAACCAACCAACCAACGCCACTAAAACAATTCCTCCTCCCTTCGCAGAGGTAAAGAAAAATGTTGATGTGTTCAGTACTTATTTTCCCCACTGTAAATGCCCTACTTTCATGATATAACATTCAATTCAATTCAGCTTTATTTATAATGCGCCACATCACAACAAAAGCCGTCTCGTGGCGCCACAGTGCAGAAAAAAAAAACCACACAGTCACAGAAAGACCCAGCAATCAGACGATCCCCTATGAGCAAGCACTAAGCGACAGTGGAGAGGAAAAACTCCCATTTGGAAGGAAGAAACCTCTAGCAGAACCAGGCTCAGGGAGGGGCAGTCGTCTGCTGCGACTGGCTGGGGATGAGGGGATAGGGAGGATGGAAAGGACAGACATAAAGAACATAGCAGTAAGATGCCAAGTACAATATTGGAGGTCAACCAGCAGTATGGATCACATAACAGATGTTGCCCAACGGGAGCATATATAGACTAAAAAGAGTAGGGCCCAACACAGATCCCTGTGGAACTCCGTAACTGAGCTTCGAGCTGGTAGAAAATCCATCATTGACATGGACAAACTGAAATCTATCAGACAAATAAGATCTAAACCACTGCAACGGGGTTCCACTGAGTCCAACAAAGTGTTCCAATCTATCAAGTAGAATGGCATGATCGATAGTGTCAAAGGCTGCACTGAGATCTAAAAGAACAAGAACAGAGACAAGTCCATTATCAGATGCAGTCAGGAGGTCATTAGAGACCTTCACTAAGGCAGTTTCAGTGCTGTGATGAGCTCTTAACCCAGATTGAAACACCTCAAACAAACCAACTCCCTGCAAATGGTCAGATAATTGCACAGCAACAACTCTTTCCAAGATTTTAGAAATGAAAGGCAAATTAGAGATTGGCCGATAATTGGCCAAAACCCCAGGATCGAGCGTCGGTTTTTTAAGTAAAGGTTTAATTACAGCAGTTTTAAAAGCCAGTGGAACATAACCCAGAGTTAAAGAAGAATTAATGATAAGAAGAATATGGCTACCAATAATTGGGAAAATAATTTTAAATAACCTGGAAGGAATAGGGTCCAGAAGGCAAGACGAAGGCTTAGACGAGGAAATCATTTTATCCAACTCTAAGAGGTCGATTGGAGTAAACTTATCTAAGCAGATATCAATTGAGGGAGTTGCAGTAGTTAATGTACTAGAGTTTACGGTAGGAAGAATCAGACTGATTTCATCTCTAATAGATAAAATTTTAAGATTGAAATAGTTCAGAAAGTCCTGACTAGAAAGCTCAGGGGGGATGCGAGGATTGACCGAGTCATGGCTCTTTGTAAGCCTGGCTATAATGTTGAAGAGAAACTTGGGGTTATTCCTGTTCGCTTCTATTAATGCAGAATAATAGCTTGATCGAGCTTTTCTAAGAGATCTTTTATAGATTAAGAGATGATTTCTCCACGCCAAGTAGAATTCATCTGAATTAGTTGAGCGCCATTTTCTTTCCAATTGACGAGTTTTCTGTTTTAAGCCACGAGTTTCTGAGTTAAACCAAGGGGTAAGAAATCTCTGGTTAGACTTTTTCTTTTATAAAGGGGCTACCAAATCTAGAGTCCGATGCAGAGAAGCAGTAACACCATCAACCATGCTATCAATCACGAATGGAGCAGACTCTCCATCACTTATTTCAGGGGTTTCTGTTGTGTTGACCCATGGCATAGAGGAGACAATCTGCAAAAATTTAGCAACAACGTCATCAGAAAGACATCTGCTGCAGTAGCATTTTTCTTTAGGAAATAAGTGACCAGAGATAATGAAATCAAAAATTAACAGACAATGGTCAGACAGTACAGGATTATGAGGAGACACAACCAGATTTTCGATATCTGTACCATAAGTCAAAACAAGGTCCAATGTATGATGGAAATAATGGGTAGAATTTTCTACTTTTTGGGAAAACCCCATTGAGTCTAAAATTGAATTGAAAGTCTTATTAAGACAGTCACTCTCAACATCAACAAGTCCCCTACAATAACTATTCTTGTACATTCTTGAACATCACTGTAGAGTGAACTTTTTACATTTTCCATAAATTTCACATGAAAGCCAAATAACCCCTAACTTTTTGTTAGTGTATATCAATGTCAGCTGATATGAAAAAATGTATTGTGAATGGATTTTTTTCACATAGTCAAGCCCTACTTTGAAAGCACCACTTAGTCACAGAGTGAGAAAAAAGAAATCCTGAATAGGAAAAAAAAGATGTATCAAGAGTCGTCTTATAATCGCATTGCTGCCCTCTGAATCGTAATCAAATCAAATCAAACCATAAGGTGACGATAGACCCCCCCCCCCCCCCAATTTTATCCCACAGTGCAAGAAAACCTAGCAAGGGCATTTCAGCATTCAAAGGCTTTATCATCATGTGCACAGTTAAGAAATGCTACATTTCCTGAGCAATAAAATTCTTACTTTGCTCTCAGAAGTTGGTGCCTGTGATATTGTTAAGACCACTGAAAGGTATACTTAACCACTTGCACTCGGGGCAATTTTCCTAAAAATGCCAAAAAAAAAAACGTGCCCAAAGTAAATCGAAAGCTGTTATTCAACCCTTTGCAGCATCTTCATGGGGTTGGTCTCATTTAAAAGAAAACACTTTGAATTTTTTGGCAAAAAAAACATAATCTCTCTACGTGCTCCGGCCACTGAGTTACAGTCATCTAAACATACTGAACTTGAAGAAAAAAAATTTGGACACAGTGTTTTTTTGGATACAAATGCTTGTAAATAACACACAGCTGTCCGATCCGGCTGGAAAATGCAACAGAAATGTAGAACCAAGTGTTATCCAGCTGAGATCTAAATTTGGTAACAATACCACAAAAAATGAATATTTTACACAGCTTTGTTCTCAGGTAGTTCCCAGGCGTTATGGAACTGTGCCAAATTGTGCCAAATGGCACAGTTTGGAAAAACGTCTGTAACTTTTGAATAATTCAATGTAGAATCTTCATTTTAGGCTCTAATGAAAGGTCACACTCAGGGCTGTGTCTGTGTGTGTGTGTGTGGGCGGGGGGTCGTTTCCCCCCCCCCCGCTACCGAGGACCAAATTCGGCCCTCGCTACATGACGGAATACACTCTTTTTTCTTTCTTTTTTTTTTTCCTTGCATGTTTTCACAGCGCCCCCCCCCCCCCCTCGCTACTGTGTGTGTGTGTGGGGGGGGGACCGTGAACGGACCGTGAACGCCCCCCCTCCTCGCTACAGAAGAGGGCCATCGCTACATGATGGAATAGACTGATATGCTTCCTCCCGCGGACCGGGGAGCGTTCGGACCGTCCCCCCCCACCCCCGCTCCTCTTTTTCAGCGGGGGGGGGGGGGGGGAGGGCGTTCACGGTCCGAACACGGCAAATGAACCGTTTATCGCGGCGCACGCACTTCGTGCACAGTACAGTTGTAATTTACCAATCGGTCAAAAGTCATTTTTGGATTACAGTTTTCAGGGATAAATAATAATTTAGCTTATAACACCTTACCTCTTCAAAGCAGCAGAGTCGAGGCGAACAGCTCTTCCCACGCGTCAGACGAACGCGACACTGCTCCGCTCGTGGATCCCGATCAACATAATTCCATTACATATTGCCGTTTTGGCGAATGATTTACGACTTTTGTCGTCGGCCTCCGTCTATTCTGCTGGAATGAGTGCAGGTCCCACTTGTGGGTGTTTTCCATGCTGCTGGGTGAGCCTGGGTCTGTAGTAGATTTGTACAGAGTCCTTCTGCAGCAGTAAATATCGCTTCACCCAGCCAGAATTTCTGTGCTTCAATTGGCTCCTGCGTTCACAGTAGGCGGGTCCTCCTTCTTAGATTTTCATTCATTGGCTCCTCAAGGTTTCAGAAACCCAGTTCAAGGCTCTTATTAGTCGAATGAGAGGTCAATCAGATGAACTAATCTGTTCGCGGCTGTGTTTGCAGATTTTTTTTTCAGTGGCGCTTGGAGGGCACACCACCTACACCATCACCATCAATATCCTTATCATGCGTCATGCGCACGAGGGCGCACGAGCGTGCTCTCGCGCGCCCTTGTGCGTCATAGGACGCAGAGACTTGCCCGCCCGCGGAACAACGGAGCGCAAGTGGTTAAGGATAAACTGTCATTTTAAGGTTAATTAAGGTCTTTATTATTAATAAGCCCAGAACCCACCCAATACTCCATTTCATCACAGTGATAATTTATCGGTGTTAAATGAAGCCATATACGAAGTGGTTGCAGTACATGAAGTAATAAACGATCACCTTATTGATGTCGTCGTTAACTTTATTGGCCACTTCTTTGAACTTCTGGTCAACTGTGATGAAATCCCTCTGGTCGGGGTTGAGGTGAGCGTCCTGCCAGCGACTCTGAGCCTCAGCTTGATCCACACTGGAGGGCAGGTTGAATGCTGCCTGGAGGGTCTGAGAGACACAAATGATAAGGAAATTCAACAACCAAGTATAAAGCAACACCGACAAAGCTAAAACAGAATTATTACTGAAGGGCGCTGTTCATGTCACTACAACTAGAGTCTTGAAATATTTCAATTTTGCTGCCCCTTGAAGTTATTAGTTGGCATAATTCAATACACACTAGGCTATTCTGCAGAAGTCTTCCTTTAAAACGAACAGAAATCAAAAACAGTAATGCAAGATTTATTTCCTGTTATCCATATGATTGTTGCATTGTTTTTGTTGAATTTTTTATATTCATCCTTTTCTCCTTTTTGTATTTCACTGCATCTGTCAATCTCATTTTTAATTTATCGTCAAGTCCTGTTTTACTTTCATTACACTTCCTTGTGCATTTTCTTGCTATGATTCCTGACTCAATTTCTGTGACTGTATCCACCTGTTTTTTTCTCCATTATGAGCCACACTTGCAGATCACCCTCTGTCTGCAGTCCTGTTTTCTGCTCTGACTGGTAGTCCATCTGTATGTTGCTGTAAGCTAATGCATCAGTTTTTAATTTTGCTTTTTTACTCTGAGGGGATGTGGTTGCTGTTTAAACAAGGTTTTACTGTGGCTGCTGAAGTGCCCAAACAAAGCTTGCTTAGTTTCGTCCAGGGGTGTCCAATCATGTGCCATGGAGGGCCAAGACCCTGCAGGTTATACCTCCAACTAGTGTCTTCAACAGCAGATTCCACTAAATTTCTTCCCACTGATTGCTGATAAGCGAAAACACCTGCTGAAGAGACTGGGTAGAAGAGAAAACCTGCAGGGTCTTGGTCTCCATGGCACATGATTGGACACCCCTGGTTTAGTCCCATCACATACATATATTGACTGGTTTATCTAAAGCAGCAATGTTGAACCACCCCCCCCCCCAGCTGTTCAAGCAGGTGTTTTCACTCATCAGAAATCAGTGTGAAGGAATTGAGTAAAATTACCTGTTGAAGAGACTGGCTGGAAAGAAAACCTGCAGCGTCTTGGCCCTCTATGGCACATGATTAAACAGTCCTGTTCTAAACAGTTTTGAGAACTAAAATGGCGCTTGCTACTCTCAATGTGAACGCAGGAACAACAACGGAGGCAGCAGTTCAAGCAGAGAAGCCCAGACTTCCCTCTCCCCAGCCACCTGCTCCAGCTCTTCAGAAGGGATACCAAGGCGTTCCCAGACCAGCTGGGAGACATAGTCTCTCCACCGAGTCCTGGGTCTGCCCCGGGGTCTCCTCCCAGTGGGACGTGCCTGAAACACCTCAAGTGGGAGGCGTCCAGGAGGCATCCTAATCAGATGCCCATACCACCTCAACTGACTCCTTTCAATGTGGAGGAGCAGCGGTTCTACTCTGAGCCTCTCCCGGATGACTGAGCTCCTCACCTTATCTCTGAGGGTGAGTCCAGCAATCCTACGGAGAAAGCTCATTTTAGCCACTTGAATCCACGATCTCGTTCTTTCGGTCATTACCCAAAGCTCGTGACCATAGGTGAGAGTAGGAACGTAGATTGACTGGTAAATCGACAGCTTTGTCTTAGAACTAAGCTCCCTCTTCACCACAACAGACCGGTACAACGTCCGCATCACTGCAGATGCTGCTCCAATCCGTCTGTTAATCTCTCGCTCCATTTTCCCCTCACTCGTGAACAAGACCCCAAGATACTTAAACTCCTCCACTTGGGGCAGGAGCCCGTCCCCAACCCGGAGAGGACAATCCACCTTTTTCCGGCTGAGGACCATGGACTCGGACTTGGAGGTGCTGATTCTCATCCCAGCCGCTTCACATTCAGCGGCAAACCGTCCCAGCAAGAGCTGTAGGTCATTGCTGGATGAAGCCAACAGGACAACATCATCTGCAAACAACAGAGATGAGATCCTGTGGTCACCAAGCATGACACCCTCCATTCCCTGGCTGCGCCTAGAAATCCTGTCCATAAAAATTATGAACAGGATCGGTGACAAAGGGCAGCCCTGGCGGAGTCCAACTCTCACTGGGAATGACTCCGACCGAGTGTTGGCAATACGAACCAAACTCTGACAACGGTCGTACAGAGACCGAATAGCTCGTAACAACAAGCCCGATACCCCATACTCCCAAAGCACCCCCCACAAAAATCCATGTTGTTGTTCCACTCGTGGATTTTTGTGGAACAACAACAACAATAGAAAAAAAATGACTGCAAAAAATGAAACTCCTCATTAGATAGTTGTCCACGGTATTGTTGAGTAAGAGCTACTGTATTACTTTTAAGTCAATCAGATCAGAAATGTAGAAGCTATAGTGAAAACAACATAACTTGTCAAATGAATGAATGAATGGACTGGTCAAAAACATTATACCCTCTGCAACTTTGTTGCGTAGGGTATAATGATAATATGAATAAAGCTTATACATAGCACACAGTATAATATTCCCATTAAGCTGTACAACTTAGGATTTGTGTGAAGCACGTTTATCCCTAGTGGCGATGTTGGAGCACAGCGGGGCCCATGAACTATACCTTTAGTGTAACAGCCATTTTGGCCAGTGGCATCCAGGGAAGAGGAAGCACTAAATTTGACATGCATCTGTTATTTAGTATCTGTGTTGTGTAAAATGCAAAATGCATTAATGAAGGTGATGAACGTGTGTCTTCAGGTTGTTCAATGTAAAGCTCTAACTTACTTTGGTGCCAATTTTAAGCGACTCCTGAATGAGATTTTTCCTCTGCTTGTTGGCACCTGGTTTTACCAGGATATCTTCCACACCTAGGACAAATTAAAAAAAAAACAACACACAAAAAACATCTGAATATGTAGTCCTCCCAAGCCTTTAGAATTCAGATACAGAAAACTTTATTAATCTCCAAGGGGCAATTCAGTTTCTACAGTCTACCGACCACTATTCACATACAGTGGGGCAAAAAAGTATTTAGTCAGCCACCAATTGTGCAAGTTCTCCCACTTAAAAGATGAGAGAGGTCTCCAATTTTCATCATAGGTATACCTCAACTATGACAGACAAAATGAGAAAAAAAAAAATCCAGAAAGTCACATTGAAGGATTTTTAACTGGTAAATTCCTCAGTTAAATAAGTATTTGGTCACCTACAAACAAGCAAGATTTCTGGCTCTCACAGACCTGTAACTTCTTCTTTAAGAGGCTCCTCTGTCCTCCACTCGTTACCTGTATTAATGGCACCTGTTTGAACTCGTTATCAGTAGAAAAGACACCTGTCCACAACCTCAAACAGTCAGACTCCAAACTCCACTATGGCCAAGACCAAAGAGCTGTCAAAGGACACCAGAAACAAAATTGTAGACCTGCACCAGGCTGGGAAGACTGAATCTGCAATAGGTAAGCAGCTTGGTGTGAAGAAATCAACTGTGGGAGCAATTATTAGAAAATGAAAGACATACAAGACCACTGATAAGCTCCCTCGATCTGGGGCTCCACGCAAGATCTCACCCCGTGGGGTCAAAATTATCACGAGAACGGTGAGCAAAAATCCCAGAACCACATGGGGGGACCTAGTGAATGACCTGCAGAGAGCTGGGACCAAAGTAACAAAGGCTACATCAGAAACACACTACGTCGCCAGGGACTCAAATCCTGCAGTGCCAGACGTGTCCCCCTGCTCAAGCCAGTACATGTCCAGGCCCGTCTGAAGTTTGCTAGAGAGCATTTGGATGATCCAGAAGAGGATTGGGAGAATGTCATATGGTCAGATGAAACCAAAATAGAACTTTTTGGTAAAAACTCAACTTGTCGTGTTTGGAGGAGAAAGAACACCACACCTACTGTGAAGCATGGGGGTGGAAACATCGTACTTTGGGGCTGTTTTTCTGCAAAGGGACCAGGACGACTGATCCGTGAAAAGGAAAGAATGAATGGGGCCATGTATCGTGAGATTCTGAGTGAAAACCACCTTCCACCAGCAAGGGCACTGAAGATGAAACGTGGCTGGGTCTTTCAGCATTACAATGATCCCAAACCCACCGCCCGGGCAACGAAGGAGTGGCTTTGTAAGAAGCATTTCAAGGTCCTGGAGTGGCCTAGCCAGTCTCCAGATCTCAACCCCATAGAAAATCTTTGGAGGGAATTGAAAGTCCATGTTGCCCAGCGACAGCCCCAAAACATCACTGCTCTAGAGGAGATCTGCATGGAGGAATTGGCCAAAATACCAGCAACAGTGTGTGAAAACCTTGTGAAAACTTACAGAAAATGTTTGACCTCTGTCATTGCCAACAAAGGGTATATAAAGTATTGTGATGAACTTTTGTTATTGACCAAATACTTATTTTACCGAGGAATTTACCAATTAATTCAATAAAAATCCTTCAATGTGATTTTCTGGATTTTTTTTTTTTTTTTTTATTTTGTCTCTCATAGTTGAGGTATACCTACGATGAAAATTGGAGACCTCTCTCATCTTTTAAGTGGGAGAACTTGCACAATTGGTGGCTGACTAAATACTTTTTTACCCCACTGTACACATTCAAACAGCACAGTTCGTGGCAATCGGTGAAGGACCCTTTGACCTCCAGGACCAAATAGCCTTGAGTGTGGAAACACTCAAGATATACTACAGAACAAAAATGGGAAGAGCTATGTGCAAAAACAGTGCAAGAATAAATAAGTCTAAGGGAAATACAAACTACAGTGGAGATCAAAGTTAAAGAACAATGTATTAATACTTGAATTATTCTAACATATGTTATTCTTCATTGTTCAAAATTTGACAGAATATCAGTTGTGGCTATATCACTGCTGTACTAGCATGTATTTTTTTTTTTTTTTTTTTAATAAAGGAAACGCAAACATTCATTCTGTCAAGAAAAAGAGTGAGCAAAATTAGAGAACAGTGACCACTGTGTCACAAATGAAGATGTAGGGTGTTTTCACACCTAAATTCATTTAATTTGGTCCGAATCAGTTGACAAGTTTGTTACTTTGTATCATTTTCTCCTTGGTTCAGTCCCCTTTCACACAGGCAAAAATTCAAGTAGACTAAACTGCGTCATGTTAAACCCTGCCAGACTTACATCAGAACGTTCTCTGTTCTTATTGGTCAGATTTTTGCCACGAGAACAGGAAAGGTAAATACAGGAAGTAGGATGACTACTGTGTATTTATGCATTTCTGGGGAGGAAATAATACAAATCATAGCGTAATCTATGGGGGGGGGGGGGGTGTCATCGCCCTGGTTATCATTTATTACATACGTGCATATAACACTTCCCGCAAATCGAACAGTTTGAAAATAAAGCGCTGCTACGGATGGGAAATAACATGTTAATGTTCATTAATCCTCCAGAACCGTGACATACTCAGCCACACATATTTTCAAAGATCCATCAGGTATGTACAGTGGCATAAAATGTTTTACCATTTGCTGTTGGTCCCGTTTTAGTGCGGTCGCTTTCTCACCTGCAGAACCACACCAGAATTCGCCATTTGATTCAATTAGGTATGGTTATTTTGGTAAGCACTTGAGTGCAATTACAGTGTTCTCACCAGACAAAATGAACCGCACTAACGGAGAAAACAAACTTGAGTTTGACCGAAACGGACTAAAGCCTGCAGGTGTGAAAGCACCCTTAAAAAATATTTTTTTTAGGGCTATAGGATTCAAAAATTAATAGGAAGTGTAGAGGCCCTTGCTCTGAATGACTTCAGCACATCGGCACTCACAGGACATCACTGGTTTCACAGGGAATGCCAACCTTGACCTTTGACCCCAAACCTGTAGTCAGAGGTCATGGGCTCAGTGAACCTGTGTACCAAGTAGGGCTGTGCGATATGATGATATACACTACTCACAAAAAGTTAGGGATATTTGGCTTTCGGGTAAAATGTATGGAAAATGTAAAAAGTTCACGCTACAGTGATCTATCATGAAAGTAGGACATTTAAGTAGAAGCATGAAATGGTGAGTTCCACATCTCAAACAATTTATTGAAACAAAAGCCAACAACAGTGGTGGGTATACCACAACAAAAAATGTCACCGTCTCAATAACTTGTCCTGTGCCCTTGAGCATCAATTACAGAGTGACAACGATGTCTCATGCTGTTCACAAGTCAACTTATTGTCTGCTGAAGCATGGCATTCCACTCTTCTTGAAGGGCGGCTCTCAGGTCATTGAGGTTGTGGGGTGCAGGGTTACGAGCCTCTACACAGTGACTCAGCTGATCCCATAGATTTTCTATGGAATTCAGGTCTGGAGAAAGTGCAGGCCACTCCATTCGAGGTACTCCAGCCTCCAGCAACGGTTTACTAATGACCTTGATGAGCTGGAGCATTGTCATCCATGAAGATGAAATTAGGCCTGTGTCGTTCATGCAGGGGTACAATGACTGGATTAATGATGTTATTCAGATAGTATCTGCTTGTCACTGTACCGTTCACAAGGTGTAGGGCAGTTCTGTATTGACTAGACACACCTGCCCAGAGTGTAACACCACCACCACTACTACCAAAGGCTCATCTGGTGACAACAGAGGCTGATGCACAGGGCTCTCATCGACGTTTCCAACATCTTTGTGGGACATCATTTCTACTCAATGTGAATCGACTTTCATCAGAGAACAGCACTGAGGTCCACTGGTCCCTTGTCCAGCGCAAATACTCCCTGGTCCATGCAAGATGATTATGCCTGTGCCTGGTGGTGTGGTCAGGTACCCATGCAGGTCATCTAACACGCAGGCCACACTGATGTAAATTGTTTCGAATGGTCTGACCTGACACTTGGGTGCCTCTCACCTCCCTTAAATGTGCCTGGAGATGAGTGGCCTTCATCATCCAGTTTCGCCATTGTTCACAATGAAGCGGTCATCAGCGTGGGATGTGGGCAAAGGACGTCCACTTCTGTTTCTGTGACTCTTCCAGTCTTGCTGTATCTCTGTTGCAACCTGCTGATGACGCTCTGTGACACTTTAAGCTCAGTGGCCACTTCCCTCTGGGAACATCCTGTTTGAAGTCTCACAATGGCGAGGTAATGTTGATCAATTGTTAGGTATCGTATTAGTCTCATGATGTCAAAATGTGAACAGCATGATGAAGAGGACTGTTTAAATACCAATTCTAACTGAACCAGAAAATTTATTGGTCGATTCATGGATCAAACACCTGTTGTGAATTTTACCGTTAAGCACCTTGATAGAGAACAGCAAGTTATGCAAAAAGTACTGAAACACTGAACAGCTGGACATGTGCATTCAACAGGTTAGAGAAGATCAAATTAAGTTCACTTGTCAAGGTTATAGTGCATTTTAGGTGCATCCTGAAATTTCACCTGAAAGCCGAATATCCCTAAGTTTTTGTCAGTAGTGTACATTGGACGACAAAATAAAAACGTCTATCATTTACTCTAATACTCTATCTTTTATAACAGGATTTAAAATGCATATCATCCTTCTTCAGCCCTCAGAGAGAGCAGTCGCATTTCCTCCTCCTCCCTCCTCTTGCCTTCCTGATCTATTCCCAGCTTGCAATGTTGCGTTCGTGTCTGTGTTTAGTCGTTCTTCTTCTGCTGAATCTTAATCTAAATGGAAATTATGGATTTGGAAGCGGCTTAAATGTGCTATTGTCACCACTTTTCAACAAGAACTGGGCCAAGGGGGAGCCCAAGAATTGGACCTGCTGGGTGTATGATTTGACTGGAGATGCAGAAGACATCTATTGGCTATGACACAGGATTTCTATTTTTGGCTCTGGAGTTTTCCTGGTGTTTCAGAAATTGAGGAAGGTGGAGAGCTGTTCAAAATGCGGATCCAGGCAAGCTCCTTCACCAATTTTGACCAGTTGGGGAGTGCACGAGGCGGCATGGTGAACTGAATGGTGATTCAGATGGTGGAATACATCATGAAGTCGCCAGTGCTCTCCAGAGAAATGTTAAAGTTTAAGCCTGTACATGGAAATTTTGAAGCACAGAATTGCACGGGTGAGGGAAATTCTATTCTCTGAGTGCACTGTGCAGATTTGACCTTGTCTTTGGCGCCCTGTTTATATTTACATTCCTCCTCGATGGAGATAAGCGGAAGGATCGGCTCTGCTAACCCAAACAATCGACACAATCGCTGTTGTTTCAGCAGACTGGACTCCCAAGGACACCATCTGTCTTCAATTGCCACCTGCAAGCAAGAGAGAGAGACTCTGGACTTGCTATAGATCACATGACTAACATCCATCCACTGCCAGGAGGCGCCCTCTGCTGTTCACTAGCGATTGACACACCTACATTACACTGCATACAACATTCATTACAGGACTGATACATACACTGATATATATAAAAACATACACTGACTCTCTCAACTGCTTTGTCATCGTGTGAATTGTATTGTCTGCTAATTGTGCATCTGAGAGTTTTTTTCTTGTAATCACAATATTGGTCATAAAAATGAGCTTTTGATCAACAATGCTTTTTTCTCTCTCCTATTGTGTTTTCCCCTCCCCCCCCCCTTACCCCCCCACTGTTCGACTGGCACCTTCGGGCTGCCCCGGCTATGGGATGCGCTTACTGAGCACGCCCAATGTCAAGTCAAATTTCAGTTCTCCTGTATGTATTACGTATGGTAGTATTGACAATAAACCTTATTCATTCATATACTCGTTTCTTCAGCAAAACTCCTCACACACTACTAGTCAGCTCCCCACCTCTCTCCCCAGTGCATGCAGCAAAACAGCTGTGTGGAGAGTGGCCAGGCATAGCAGCAAACTCAAAACTAATGGTTTGGTCAAATAGCCACTGTTTCTGTGGATCGGATGTCGGACTGTTTCCCACCATGCTGCCTCAGACAGGATAGTCTTCTAACCCTGTTTTAATTGGAGGTAAGTCACATTAGCACCATCTCACACTAATTAATAAACAGCAAATGCTAAATGACGATGCTAAGTTGTCGCTAAGAGTGCATCAGACCATCATTTCTTTGGTCAACACTGAAGTATTTTTTACACTCCCTTTTGTGCCTTTGATTTTCAGATCATGATCAATCTGAAATATTTTTATAAAGAAGCAAACAGAACTGTTCAATTTGTACAACTGATTTTTTTTTAGTCTGTAATTTAAAATGTTAAAAAAAGAGATAGTCCTTTTTTGTGATTATCTAAACCAGGGCTAAACCGTGGCTCCGAAGTCGCATGCGACTCTTTAGCCCCCATGCTGTGGTTCCCTGCACTTACATCTCAAAATGACATGGGAATTTACAGTCATTTTGATTATTTTATTATTATTGTGTATTGCAGGGGTCACCAACTGGTGGACTCGAGTCCAGACCCCAAAGCCTTTTTGATAGTTAAAAAAAATAATAAAAATACTGCTGTTTTGTTTTGACAAATGAAAACAGAAGTCAAACGGACAGTTTAAATCACGAAACTCAAAGATTTGCCAGCAGAATCTTACAAACTGCATGCAAGAACTGCCAAACTGGGACAAAATGCCCAGTCGAGGCATTGCAAGTACGTGCAACCACACTGCGCACCCCATCCAGTGAGGGGGGAAAACGGTCATGACCGCCACTGCCAACCACAGGTGCCCGCCTTCTGGCTTTGATAATCAGGACACTCGCACCACATCGTACCATGGACAGAGCGGTCCTCACAAAATGCCCAAACCAGATCAGACAGAGGATAAGGCTGGGTTCCAATTTTCAAGTCTAATATTTATATGTTTGAAATTATGCGTATTTTGACTGATGGGAGATATTGCTTGTTTATTTTATTTTATCAGGCAAGTCATGATGAAAATATTGTTATTTACAATGGCAGCATGACAAAAGGCTTTGAGGAAGGGGGTGGAAGGGAAATATTGACACACAGCTGACTGAGGACAAACATTGTCAAAACTCGTGATTGTCAAAACAATGCAAAAAAAAAAAAAAAATCAGTACAGCTCTAACAGCAGCTTAAGTATAATCTTAATAAAATGTGTAAGAACAAGTTAAATTATATTAGCCTGCCTGGAGACAGCTACAGTCTTCTGAATGTCCATGATGCAGATCTTAAAAGCACATGTTGAGATACAGTAAATGTGTAAAATTTTATTTTTCCATGTGATTTGCCACATTTTTCTTCCATTTGTTTTATTAAAAGATATTTGGAGTAAATTCATGCTCATTGCAAACAAAACAGAAGACAAATTGATTGAACTGAAGAAACTGGCCTATTTTTATAATTTTTCTTTTTGTGAAAAACTGCAACCATTTGTTATGGTTTATTTCAAAGTGGGCTAGTTCTTCCTTTATTTTCCCCACATATGACAAGGACTCAAATGCTGGCTTGCATATTTTGGTTTTCAGTTAATTTCAAAGAAGGCCAAATAAGATTTTTTTTTTCCATGCTGCTTCAGAGTAACATTAGCAATTAAATTTCAGTTTCAAAAATTTCAAAATCTGTTTTCTTCACTGTTGTAGTATGAATTCATAAATGTCTGTCACATAAACAACACTTCTTATATAGTCAGTGCTATATATAAAACTTTAATTGCTAAAATAAAGATTATGCTGCTGATAAACAGCTGCTGCGGCTCTCAGCTAATTCAATTTTAGTCAGAGAGGGGCAAAGTGGCTCTTTGGTTCGCAAAGGTTGTAGACCCCTGATCTAAACTGTAGAAAATACAGAAAATGTATATTGTGATATATGAATTTAGTCCAGAATTTAGTTGACTAAATTAAATTAGTTGTCAATTAATTGATAAGCAGTCCTTTTCAGTGGGAGCTTATTCTATGAACTGTAGTGGCGTCACTGTCAAGGAAGGGGATGCACACGGTCACCCACTGCTGCATTTCAACTGAAAAAGCAGAAGACAATGCTAAACTCCCAGAGCGCATGTGCTCTGCAAAACAAAAAATACTTGCCCTTCCAGGTTACGTCGGAAAAAATCACAACAAGTTCCAATGTCCACACGCCTACTTCAAATCAACAGGGCGGAGAAACGGACTACATGCAAGTAAAAAAACTACGAGCGCATAAACCTTTCCCCACTGCCGCTAGACGAAAAAGCACACCAGACTCAAGTTCCCACTGAGGTAATAGACAACAGAGGGAGCCCGGATCGTACTGGGTTTGCCTGGATTGCGGGGTATTGTAGTGTTTAACATGCAACAGATGAAGCAGCTCACTATTTATTTTCCTGTTAAAACAGTCTACCAAGGCATCTCAGTAAATTAGAACGTGAAAATTTTTGTTAACATACTGTAACTAAAAAAAGATTAGTTTTATGATACTGGAAATAAGTTTTAAAAATAAAAAAATCATGACATTTGCAGGGCAGCGCAGTGGAGTGGTTAGCACTGCAGCAGCACAGCAACTCACCCTTGGCCAGGGGATCCTGGGTTCGATCCCAGGCCCCTGACCAACAGTGATCTGTGTAGAGTTTGCATGTTCTCCCCATGTCTGTGTAGGTTTACTCCGGGATTTCCCCAGTTTCCTCCCACATGCCAAAAACATGCAAGTTAGGTTAACTGGCATCAAAACTGGAGATTCTAAATTGTCCTTTGGTATGACTGTGAGAGTAAATGGTAGTCTGTCTCTCTGTGTTGGCCCTCCGATGGACTGGCAATCTGTCCAGGGTGTACCCTGCCTCTCGCCCAAAGATGCTGGGATAGGCTCCAGCCCCCTGCAACCCAAAAAGGATCAAGCGGAAGAAGATGGATGGATGAATCATGACATTTGCAATTTACTGAGCTGTACCAGCACAGAGTACACACTACACAGTAGAAAATTTGTTAAACAACAAAAAAGTGCCACCGTCTGTAGTAAAAGAACAAATGCAAATGGTACAATAAATCACTGAGGAATATGATGTTCATGTTTTATTCAGTATATCAAAAACAGCAACTTTTTACGTTAAAGATAGACCATAATGTACCGAGGGAAATTCAGATTCTCAGGAAAAACGGCGCTTACCAATTAATCGATCGATAAGGTGAATCAATTGATAACTTGCATCCCATACACACGCAGGATATAAAAAGTCTACACACCCCTGTTCAAATGCCAGGTTTCTGTGATGTAAAAAAATGAGACCAAGCTAAATCATTTCAAAACTTTTTCCACTGTTAATGTGGTCTACATGTACAGTATAATCCAATTGAAAAAAAACTGAAATCTTTTAAGGGGGAAAAAAACTTACAACTAGAAAAGCACTCGGAGAGCGCAGACCTCCGCCAAGCGGCACAGTTCCCCCATACAGTGTTTGTGTGTACGTTTTCAGATTGAATGAATGAATGAATGAATTTTATTTATTTCGGATAGTACATTACAGGTTAAAAGAAACTGTATAATATAACAACAAGGTCAAATTAGACAAAGACTCCTTCTACTATACAATTCCACGAGAGTTATCCGAAATGGGTGATGGCTGAAGCCGCAGCTTATATTGCCCACCCATATTCCATCCAAGAATTCAAAGGAGAAAAAAGAGAAAACAAGACAAGAGCGATTACAATTTAAAACAAGGCTAAGACAAAATGTGACTGAGAGAAAAAGAAAACTGAGCTAGTCTAAGTTAAGCGGTTACTATTCAAAAACAAATCTAAGACATAGTGTCACAGAGAAAAAAAGAAAAAACTAAGCTACAACACAACACAGGCTGGATATGTCAATCCTTATGTGAGTTTACATGTCGTCTTGTAAATATGTTTGGAGTATTTCTTCCTTTAGTTTTTGTTTAAATTGTCCAAGCTTTGTACATGATTTTAATTCAGGTCCAAAATCGTTCCATAATCTGACTCCTTGCACTGAAATACAGTGTTGCTTGGTGGTTGTTCTCACTGTAGGCTTTTGAAATATACATGTTCCTCTGAAGTGATATCGTTTCTCCCTTGTTTGGAACAACTTTTGGATATTTGCGGGCAGTGGTAGATTCTTCACTTTGAACATTATTATTGCGGTTTTAAAGTCAATCAGATCTTTCAACTTTCTTGAGCATTGAACTTTCTTGATTCCTGAGCATGAAAAGATATGACTAGCAATTGGATTCACAATGATTATTTGTTTATTTGACATGGACAGTGCAATAAACAGACAATTAATGAATGACAATCAATGTGATAGTGATAGGATTAGTGGTTCAGTAGTGTAAAACGGGGCTATAAGGGACGGCGGGTTAATAAGGGACACTTTTCTGGGAAATGTTTTAAATGTAATTCTGCTTTTTTTATTTTGAGCAGGACGCTGAGTTGTGTTGTTATTGTCAAATATCCATGAATCCTTCATCAAATCTAGGCGGAAGCAAAATTAAAAAAGCAGAATTACATTTAGAAAAGTGTCCCATATTACCCCGCCGTCCCTTATAGCCCCGTTTTATGGTTGTAAAACCATTGCCTCCTTGGCGGAGGTAATAAACTGAAGTGTTGGTGTGTCCATCTCCTCCACTGATGGATGCAGATTGGTTAGACAGGTTGCCGTGGGTTTTATATTATATTGGGGTTGCGCTCCGCGGCAAAACCGAATTTAGAATCTTCCCCGGCAGAGAGGTCATTTTTACGCAGCGCCTATAGCTGGGCGGGGAATTTGTGGCAAATAATCGGGCGGCGGACAGGTGGCCGTGTCAGGTTTTGCAGCGTGGCGCAAAAACAGGCACGCTTGCGGGCCCAGGCCAGCAGTGTTTTCCGCGTGCTTTTGTGCCTAAAACGTTGAAGAACGCGGAGTTTGTGTTGGTCAGACACGACGACCAGCGCAATGTGCGCAGCGCCTATGGCTGGCACAGGCACGCTGGCAGGCCCAGGCCACCAGTGTTTTCCGCATGCTTTTGTGGCTAAAACGTAGAAGAAGGCGGAGTTTGTGTTGGTCAGACACGACGCCCAGCGCCCTCCATTGCGCCTGCGCACATGTTGAAAATGGCCGTATGTCACAGTGTGGAAAAATGCTTTAAAAAATTCCTGTATGCAGACGGTGATGCGGATCATCCCCAAAATTTAATCAGTTCTTCCTTGTACCATTTCCAACAACGCCTGAAAGTTTCATTGAAATCCGTTCAAAAGTTTTTGAGTTATCTTGCTAACCAACAGACAAACAGACAGACAAACAGACAAACACACAGACAAACACACAGACAAACCCCGGCAAAAACATTACCTCCTCCTGGCCTTTCGGCCTGGCGGAGGTAATAACCTGGTCGCATAAACATGGACACCCTTAAACTAATACTCTGTTGCAACACCTCTGGCTTTTATTACAGCACTCGGTTTTTTGGGGTAGGAGTCTATCAGCGTGGCACATCTTGATGTGGCAATATTTGCCCATTCTTCTTTGGAAACACACTCCAAATCTGTCCGATTGTGAGGGCATCTCCTGTGCAGAGCCCTCTTAAGATCACCCCACAGATGTTCAATAGGATTCAGGTCGGGACTCTGGCTGGGCCATTCCAAAAACTTTATCTTCTTCTGGTGAAGCCATTCTTTTGTTGATTTGGATGTGTGCTTTGGGTCATCGTTGCACTGAAAGATGAAGTTCCTCTTCATCTTAGCTTTCTAGCAGAAGCCTGAAGGTTTTGTGCCAACACTTACCGGTATTTGGAACTGTTCATAATTTCCACCACCCTAAGAAAAACAGCCCCAAAGCATGATGCTGCCACCACCATGCTTCACTGTAGGTATGGTGTTCTTTTGGTGATGAGCAGTGCTGTGTTTGCGCCAAATATACCTTTTGGAATTATGGCCAAAATATTCAACCTTGGTTTCATCAGACCATAATACATTTTCTCCACATGCATTTGGGAGATTTCAAATGTGTTTCTGCAAAATGTAGCTGGGCTTGGATATTTTTCTTCTTAAGATAAGGCTTCTGCCTTGCCACCCTAATCCATAACCCAGACATATGAAGAAGATGGGAGATTGTTGTCACATGTACTAAACAGCCAGTACTTGCCAGAAATTCCTGCAGCTCCTCCAATGTTGCTGTCGGCCTCTTGGCAGCCTCCCTGACCAGTTTCCTTCTCGTCTTTTCATTAATTTTGGAGGGACGTCCAGTTCTTGGTAATGTCCCTGTTGTGCCATATTTTCTCCACTTGATGACTCTTCACTGTGATCCATGGTATGTTTAATGCCTTGGAAATTCTTTTGTACCTTTCTCCTGACTGATACCTTTGAACAATGAGATCCCGCTGATGCTTTGGAAGCTCTCTGCAGACCATGGCTTGTGCTGTAAGATCTGACTACAAAAACATCAGGAAAAGCCTACTAGAGCAGCTGAACTTTATCTATCTTCAAATTCATGAAATCTCTGTCTGTGTGTGTTTGTGTGTGTCTGCTCCACGCATATCTCTTGAACCGTTTGTCAGACTAGCCTCAGATTTTAGAAAGTGGTTTTCTGAGGTCAAGAGGGTGTGCATCCCCAAATGCGGAGTTGCTTGGTCAAAATATGTAATTTCTATCAGTAAAAGTTTGACCACTGTTCTGTCTCATGCCCAGGCTTCTAGAAGTGTGGGCGGGGTCTAGTTTCGGATTGAGTCCTTCTGATTGGATAATACACACATTACAGCATCAGTAACCACAGCCCTCTGTGTGCAAAACAAGGAAGTGAAACGTGAGAAATTTGACTAGAAAAAGAAAATACTTAAGATTTAATGGTTAAAAAAATTATACCATAAAGTTGCTGTGATTGCATAAGTGTAATGGATAATTCAGCATGGAGAACACGAGGTGCCGCTGTGGAAGGGTAAGGGGGGGGGGGGCAACAGCTGAATCGCTGGCACCACAGGTAAGCTCTGTGTGCAAAACATGGAAGTGAAACGTGACAAATTTGATCAATAAAAAACAAACCACTTACAACAGAGCTGCAGCGCTCACATTGTTATTTGCAAGTTATTTTCAATTCAATTTTCAATAAAGTGAAAAAAAAAAATGCATTGAGTGTGTTTTGTCCCTGAGGCTGACTTATCATGGAAAACAGCTGAGCTCTGTGGTTCCAGCAATCAGCTGATTGAATCCAATTTTTTTTACCAAAGGTTAAAAAAAAAACCCAAACAAACAAACAAACAAAAAAAAAAAAACAACAACATGGAGGAAGACCCTACAACTTTTGCTCCACAAATGCGGTACATATCAACCATACACTGGATAAATTTTCAGCATGGGACACATATTTTTTCCAGTTTAAAATTTTTTTTCATTGGGTGTGTAGGGAGAAAAAAAAAAAAAAAAAAAAAGCGTTTTGGCTAACGTTTAGAGGGTCAAAAATGCAATCGTTTAGGTGGAAAAATAATAATAATAAATAATCTTACATCAAGAAAAAAAAAAACCCGAGCGACAGTGCTCAGTCTTTGTCAGTCACGCCCTCAAGGTTCAAATTATTATTTGGCCTCAGTGTCACTCCAGTGAAACAATATAAGTACTGCCTCAATCTTAGCATTAAAGTTTTAAAAAACCTTTTAATAACAAAATGGTGCTAAAATATAAAATGATGCGCTACAATGGGTCTCAAATATTTGTAAACGTGTCCTGTTATAGTACTGCATGAGTTTATTGACGATACACAGAAGAAATTCAATATTACACTGAACTCCATCACTGAACAGTGATATAAACTAAAATAATTGTGATGACTGAACAACTCCCATTCCCCAAAGTGAAAGATACACTATTATGAATATAAGTGATAAAAGATCACACAAATAAGTGATCTGACAAACAAATAAACAAAGGAACTGAAACAGTTGCCAATATTGGATGTCCCATTCATTTTCAATAATTAGGTATTCTATAATTAATATTCACACAATCAAATAAATCTTAGTGTTATTTTTTCCCTTTTATATTTGTCAAAGTCTAACATGTGATTGCCTACATATAGCCTACACCTCTTTGTTTTCCACTTTCAAACACAGCCTACATTTGAGCCTGGAAAGCCTGATTGGGATACCTGTTTCAGACAGGAATACTTGCTTCTACGGGCAATGCACTAGTTTGGGGTTAATCAGATGTACTTTAAATGGTGGCAGGTGTGTGCTGACTCCCATTTAACATGAGTTTGAATGTGACTGATTAATTCTGAACACAGCCACACCCTCAGTTATAATAGGGTGTGCATATTTACGCAACCAGGGTATTGTAAGTTGTTTTTTTTTCCCCCTTAAAAGATTTCACTTTGTTTTTCAATTGGGTTGTACAGGTTATAGGTCACATTAATGGTGGAAAAAGTTTTGAAATGATTTATCTTGGTCTCATTTTTTTTACATCACAAAAACCTGACATTTGAACAGGGGTGTGTAGACTTTTTATATCCACTGTATAGCTATACAAAATGACTTATATTTACCGTATATACTGCACTGCTGTCCTTTGCACTTCTGATTGGATGCTAAACTGTGTTTTGTTACCTTGTATTCATACATGTGTAATGACAATAAAGTTGAATCTAATATGAAATTTTGGTCATATCGCACAGCGATAGTACCAAGTTTGGTGACCCGAGTTTTACTCGTTATACAATAATAAGGCATAGGGAATGTTAACCTTGAACTTTGACCCCAAACCTATAGTTAGGTGAGGGTGTAAACTGTCCAAGATGTGTAATTAGATGCAACTACCGTATGAATTTGAAAAGCCTATATCATTTCTTTCAGTAGTTATTGTGTTTCGAAGATCTAGGGAAAATTTGACCTCTGACCTTTGACCTCAAGGTCATCCGATGAGCGTGAAATTGCAATATGCACATATCAAACGGTACGAAGTTTCAAAACAATCAGAACAAAACTGTAGGAGGAGTTGATTTCACAAGCCAGTTACTGTCTATGAAGTGAGATGAAAAAGGAAGTCAAAAGTCAGGGGCTACAACTCCTGCAAAAATCATCCAGTCAGAACCAAATCACATTATGCGCATCCTCGATGTATATCAAACCATGGTACCAAGTTTCAAAACAATTGGAACAAAACTGTAGGAGTTAATTTCACAAAAGTGGGACAGACAGTCGGACGGACGAACTCATAACATAATCCCCCTCTGGGCTTCGTCCGGGAAGAAAAAGTAATGGTGAGAGAACGCAACTCTGCGTAGTGCGTGTGTTAGAGACCAGGGTTTTAGACGTGATATTATTGACTAAAACCTGCTGTGTCCTGTCTGTTAAAAAAATTAAAAACAAAGTTAAAAGGTGGCCAGGCAGACTAAAATAAGAAGCCAGTCTCTCAATTAGAATATGAGTTTGCATCTTATTATTATTATTATTATTGCATCTACCATCTACAGAAGTTCTCTGACGACTCTGCGATCGTTGGCCTCATCTCCAACAGAGATGAAGCTAAGTACAGAGGACTTATCCAGGACTTCATGGACTGGTGCCATCAGAACTGCCTCCAGATCAACGCAAGGAAAACTAAGGAGCTGGTGGTGGACTGCCGCAGGCAAGGACAACCCCTCACAGCACCAGTAAACACACAGGGAACAGACATCGAGATGGTGACATCCTACAAGTACCTGGGTGTTCATCTGAACAATAAACTAGACTGGTCACACAATACCGACGCACTCTACAAGAAGGGACAGTGCAGGCTGTTCCTACTGAGGAGACTCAGGTCTTTTGGTGTACAAGGGGCGCTGCTGAAGACATTCTACGACACGGTGGTGGCATCAGCCATCACTTTTGGAGTGGTCTGCTGGGGCAGTGGCGTTACAGCAGCCGATAGGAAGAGACTGAACAAACTGATCAAGAAAGCTAGCGCTGTCCTGGGGCAACGCCTTGACCCAGTGGAGGAGATGGGAGAGAGAAGGACGGTGACTAAACTGTCATCTCTGCTGGAGTCCGAGTTCCACCCTATGCAGGACATACTGAATGCACTGAGGAGCTCATTTAGCAGCAGACTACATCATCCTAGGTGCGCAACCGAGAGGTTTCGCAGGTCCTTCCTACCTACGGCTGTCAGACTGTATAACCTAAGCAGGGCTGCTCGCAGAGATGGCAAAAAAAACGTGACAACCTAATAGTACTGAATGCAAAAGATGCAATAGACTTACACAATGGTCCCTTCCGGTATACAACTAGGAAAATACCGGTCGTTACGGAGAGTGACAATATGTATGGGTACATAATCATACCATGTAGGATAACTAAGTAGACGGTTATGCTGTTCATTCCATCTAGCTACAATGCTCCGCACTGTGTGTGTTTATATATTTATTCCATCTAGCTACAATGCTCCGCACTGTGTGTTTATATATTTATATGTACAACCAGTACGTATATTCACTGCTCTTATTTTTTTTCTTGTCTTCTGATTGTTGCTCTGAGTGTTGCTATCCCTGTGCTGTTGCAATCCTGGAATTTCCTCATTGTGGGACTAATAAAGGCTTATCTTATCTTATCTTAAATAATTAAGAAAAATCAGCAAATAAAAGTCTTATGTGAGATTTAGGTTTCTCCAGGTGTTTATAGATTTTATCAAGGACAGAAGTTCGGCAACATCCACTTCTTTGTTTCTTTGATCGGCAAACTGAAGCAGATCAAGTCTGCCTTCAACATGAGTAAGAACCTCATCCTTCAAGATTTTCTCAAGATTTTTCACAACCAGAGATGTGAGAGCAGCAGGTCTAAAATCTTGTAATTCTCTGGAGTTCTTCACCTTGGGAATAGGAATTATGGTTTAAGATTTCCAAATCTTTGGAAACACCCAACTGTCAACACACATTTGTAAAAGAAGGGCTGCTTAGCACAGTGATGCAGAATGTGACCACAAATACTGTCTGGGCCTGGAGCTTCACTCCTCTTAGTTTTCTAAAATAAAACCCTGACCTGATCTCTAACATTCAAAATATCATTACAAGGGCCCAGGGAGTTCCTTAACCTGGAAATGGCATGAGTAAAATCAGTTATATCAAAACTGATGAGAAGACATCTTTTTTGTTGCATGAGAGGAACAAAAACTTTTCTGTACCCAGAGTGAAGCCTCTGTATAACTGCAAGTAAGCGGTGAAGAGTCGGGCCAAGCAGCTGAGGACTTTTCCACTGGTCTCTCCTCCATATAGCTCATAGCAGCAGTGGACCAAACCATAAGCTGAGGAACCATAATGAGCTTTGTCTAGAACACCCACTAACAGTTCCCCCTGACGTATTACCACCTGGAATCAAACATGAAGGAAGAGGACAAAGGAAAAAAATTATAAAAAATTCCTATAAATACATCTGTTTTCACTACAACATTGGATAATCATTCAGTATTGGCTGATGCCAGAGCCAAGATACAGTATTAGATCAATGCCCCAAAATGCATCCCTACTTTCTACATTATTTTCCTATATACCTGTGAGTCACACATCTCGTTAGGGTTGTATCCTGGAGCAGCTCGTGGTGGGACTTGGATCCACGCCTTGCTGGGGATCTTTGACCTACTGACCAGGTTTAGAGGAACAGCTTTCTCTGGGATGACATTCAGCAGCAGCGTAGACACCACCTACACCCACAGCACAGCTTAGCAAGGTGTAGCACTAACATCACATGGTCAACTTAGATGAACTAAACTGACATATTATTACAGTTACACACAAAAAGCGTCACTGAATCACCTACTAGAAAAAATGTGAACCACTGCTCCATTACCTGTTTCCCTGTCCATAGGGGTTGTGGTTTGAGTATGGCTGGAGGCAGTAACTTCACCCTGCCTGGCTTGTCGGTCAGCCCTCTGTACACTAGCTCAGTGTACTGGTCTCTGGTGAAGAAACATCCTCGGATTGTCATTCTGGTTCCTGACACCATGTGGTCCTGAATCAGTCCTGCTAAAGGTTTACCATCCTAAAAACATAAAAGATTGAAGAATAAAATAAAGAGGCTCACTATGTGCTGTCAATATTTGATTATTCACGGGTTATGAATAGGGATGTTGACAATTAATCCACAGTTGATTAATTGTCAATAAGAGTTTAGTCAACTAAATTAAATTAGCTGTCAGTTAATCGATAACATGGCACTCTTTTTCAATGGGAGTTTATTCTATGAATTATAGTGGCGCCGCCAGTCTAGATGGGGGTGTCATTCATTGCTGTTTTCCAACCATAACAACAGGAGGAAAAAAAAAAAAAAACCAAAAAAAAAAAACAGCAGAAGACCCCAAACCCCGAAGCGCATGTGCTGTGCAGACTGCAATGTTACATTTCTCTACTTGTGTTGGAGAGCCAAAACAAGAATAGCCGGCACAGACATGCACAAGAGCCCAAAGACCTCCTGCTC
Source organism: Pholidichthys leucotaenia (assembly GCA_020510985.1). NCBI lineage: Eukaryota > Metazoa > Chordata > Actinopteri > Cichliformes > Pholidichthyidae > Pholidichthys > Pholidichthys leucotaenia. The sequence continues at coordinate 361,279,520 of CM035840.1, forward strand.
TTAACCAGCAGTGTGGCAACAGTCTCGGGCTTCCAGCAGACCACGGTGGCAACAGAATACGAGTGGTGGACAAGATGAAGACGGTGCGCCAGCACTGCAAGACGTGTGTACACGAGTGGAAATACATCCATTACATAGAGCTATATAATTGGCTAGAGACACCATGGCTCTGTATTTGTATTTACTTATTTACTTTAATCATATACAGTAGCCTATGTATATGGAACATTATGAACACAAATACAATCTGGTGTGCATGTATAGAGACATAATAATAACAATGATAATAATGTCAATTGGAAAGAGTAATGTCTTGCCAATATATGTCAGCAGTGATCAATAGATTTGATACTGGTTAAAGTTTGTAAAATAAAAAATAAATCATGATATTCTCATTTACTGAGATGCACCAGTACATAGTACACATGTTGTTAAACCAGAAAAAAAGCCACTGTCCTAAACAAATGTAAATGTTACAATAAATTATTGAGGAATATGCACATTTTTTATTCAGTATACTGTAAACAATAATTAGTTTTTTATGTTAATAGATAGTAAGACCATATTGTACCAAAGGAAATTCAGATTCTCAAAAAAACTGTCGCTTATCAATTAATTGTTAATAGATAAGGTGAATTAACACTTTTTAGTTGATAATTTGTATCCCTATTTATGAAAGAGCATTTAAGCCACATTTTACAGTGACTGAAGCAAAGAGCTACACATGCTAATTTAGAACCACTAAATTTAAAGGACTTTGTGCTGCAACATAATGGCCATGTTTACATGTACACAAATAAAGTGATTATTGCCATTACACATTTATTCCCAGTAATCAGATTATTGTGACCATGTAACCAGGCTCAGTGTTTCAGTCTGCTAGCTTTTTGGTGCTACCCCGCTGGACAGCCTAATTTATAAAAGAAAAAAAGCAGCCTGAATAGCTAATGTAGCGCTTGACAACCATTAGTTTCTATGACTTTGTCCCTTGTGCTTTTACTCTGAACTCCTTTAGGTATAGTCCATACATGCACATACCTTTGGGACAAGGTATTGCTGGTTAGTGCTGACCAACATGTAGGCCTCTGCTCTTCCCAGCTCGCTCTGAGGGAAGTGAGCATTCATTTCATCCCCATCAAAGTCAGCATTGTATGCCTTGCAGTTGGCATAATGGAGCCTCAGCACCTGTGAGCAGAAGATGAAGCACATTTGTAATGACTCTGATTTAGTACCCTGCTGATATATGATTAACAGCAGACTGGGATACCTTCTCTCCTGGTAAAATGCGGGCACAGTGAGCTTGTATGGAGGGTCTGTGCAGAGTTGGTTGTCTGTTGAGTAGCAATACATCTCCATTCTTTATGTGACGATTCACCTGGACACACAATCAATGGACTAAACTTTAAACTGTTTAAGTCAAATATATACTTTTTTTTTTTTTTGATGGCAACATCAGACTTACTATCTTCATGGGCATCTTATGAGGCCCTGAGCAGGGGGTCAGCAGTTGCTTAGCAACCGCCTCCCTTTGCACAAGGGAGGAAGGTGAAAGGATAGTTTTCCTGCCATCCTCGTTTATCACCATGGTGGCACCAGGGTGGACATTGGGCCCGTTGAGGACGGCCTGGCGAAGTTCTGCCACATTCCAGGGAGTCACAGGCTGAGGGTATGTCAGCTTGGTGGCAAATACCTGTAAATGCACGGGTGCATGCATGCACACACACAGAGTCAGGGCAATCTACCTCAATGTGAGCCAAACTTAGAGTTACGTTCTCACTAAGGGCCCCTTTACACAGCTCGGAGATCATTGAGATTGGGCTAATTTTTGATTTTTGGGATAGTTTGGGAAATTTTGTTTATGCCTGAATCAAAACTTTGAGGAGACGGTAGTTACCACTGAAGATCATTGATAGATCAAAAAATTGGCCAGATCTCTCAATGATCTCCACTCCTGTTAAAAGGGGGTATAAGGAAACAAATGGCTCAGTCAGATATACCATTGGTATTCCTATCTCATTGGTCCCAATGTACATGTCTGGACAGATGACGGATCGTGCAGCATAGTCAACCCGTTTGCCCATCATGTGTTTCCGGAACAAGCCATCCTTCTTCTCAAGAATCTGACAGAAGAGAGGAAACAATGAAGCAGCTGTGACTGAGCATGTGATATGTAGTCCTGATGAATGTCCCTGGAATGTTCAGGTTTCTGTGGGAAAATAAGACAAATTTCCCAACCAAAGTCATTTGGTTGAGAATACTTATGTAACTAAAGTTTTAAATGCAGAACATGGGTCATATTTTGGGTGTTATTAGACTGCTTTTTCTGGATCTGAATACTTGTATTGAGAGTCACACCTGGCCAATGGCGGTCTCACTCTGCTCATCTATTTAAACAGCTAATCCTACAAGCTTGTATTTCATGAATACAAACGTTTTTCTCAATAAATTTGGGTTCAAAAGAAAGGTAATCATCATCAGAGATTGATGTAGAAGTGTCAGAATTATTATCAAAAGCACTGTTTCAGAGTAAACAGCTACAAGACAGCAAAAAACTACAACTATATATATAATTTTCAGCTCCGCCTAAAAAAATGTAATATGACTATATTTTTATGTGATTAGTGCAGTGTTTAATGCTTTTGTGCGGCGCTACCTGTTCTACCTGAGGGACCCTTGGACAGGTTGGAATCAGATAATAAGGATACAGTGGAGATAGCCTTCCCAAAATTATTTGCTTTGAACTGAGTGATATTGCAGGCTGATGGTAACACACAATTCACGGATGTTAACTAACCCCATAAAAAGCATTTTCCATTATAAAGTTAAACATGTTGGAAAATGTGCCGTCAAATCAAAAAAAAAAAAAAAAAGAATCACAACACACTTTATCAATGTTAAGTTACACAGCATATTATATCGTAGGCAGATAACAACAATTCCAAATTCCTGCTGATATCCATCCATCCATCAATGTAACGGTGGCAAAAGTTGGGAAAGAAGACGACAAAGTCATCTTGATCATGTTTGGCCAAATGACTACGCGTGATGCGTTCCACCAGAGATGTTTTATTGTAAAAATGGCAGTCCCCCATCGTTTCTGAAAGCCCCATCTCTGAGAAACTGCCGGTGCCCCCCCACCAGAAAAAACTCCTCGGTTCAACACAATTCCCGTGAGTGACACATTCTGGATTGAAATCGGCGATTTTTGACAAAAAGCAACTAGTTTGCAGGTATCAAATCAAATCAAAGCACCCTTATTGTCATTCAACCGTACAACCAATCATGTACAACAGAACGAGATTGTGCTTTATCTATCTACAGTGTAAATCACACACACCCCAAGTGCAGAATCAGAGGGCCGCTGCCATGCAAGGCGCCGCCACAGAGTTCCCTCCTCCATTCCATTTATTGCTGAGCACCAAGCTGGATGGCAGGAAGTTCCACTTTTATATGGTCTTCGGCATGACCCGGCCGGGATTTGAACCCCTGCCTCCCGGGTGTGGGGCGGATGCTCTACCAACTGAGCCACCACTCCGGTATGTACTGTATGTCAGCCTACACAGTGGCCTACGCTGCTCTCAGCAATTTTTTTCTTGTGTGCTGGTTTGAATGCGTTGTTGCGTTGCCAAGACGGATTTCTACTGATGTGCAGAGTGATTTAAAGCTCTTCGTGTGTTTTTGTTTATTGAAGAGCTGCAGAAAAGAGCAGATTGTGATAAAGTTGGAGCTACAAACTGTTTAAAAAAAAAAAAAAGGAAACCTTTCATGCAATCACTGCAACAGAGGAACGAGGGAAGATGTTGGGAAAAGTGGTATGCATGACCATCACTGCTGCCATCACTGGGTTAGGACGAGCCATACTTGCTCAATATTCTTTTAAATTCAGACCATTATTTATCCAAGTTGCTTTGGAAGTGGCGGTGTGATGAATGAGCAGAGACAAGAACTAAGAAATGAGTAAGAAGAGAGAAAGCAGACCAATCACAGCTCGTACGGTCTGCATTGCCGCGATGGATAGTTACATCTCTGGAGAGGTGTCTAAGGCTACGATGGTGATACTGTGTTGGGTCTGCGGCAACGACATCACTTTGAGGGGCATACATTGGGCTTTAGACTAAGGGTTTAGCACTTGCAATGGCTGTATGTAGAGGCAAGAACCCTAGGAATGCATTAATGTGGAGCAGAATACAGTCAATCACAGGCCTCTCACATGAGTGGCTGTTGGGATAAGAACAGAAGAGCCAGATTTCCTCAAATTTTCTGTGAAATATTTGTGATACCTGTCTAATGCCCGGGTATTTCTCTGTCATCAGTTTGTCCAGGTCACTATCAAAGACGATGTTAACATGGCTTTGCATTTGAATCCACATATTGTACAGTTTATCTGTTAACGTTGCTCCGTTAAGCCCAGACAGAAATGTCTGGTCCGCCGGTTCAGGATCCTGCAAGGAAGTACATGAAAGTTGTGATCAAAACAACTTAATGTTAAACCAGCAAGTAAGATGCTTCAGGCAAGGCTTATTATTTCCAGTTATGGAGATGTCATCTTACCACTGGCTCTGACGTATTTTTCTCCCTTGCAATGAGAGCCAGGAGTTTCCTTATGTCTCCACAGTCCTTCATGACAGCCTGCATGTTAACAGTCTGACCGTTGGTAAACATCTGGTCACCCAGGCGGTTGATTGGACGATACCTGGAGGGGAGAGAATGAGAGATATGTGTTGGACAGCAATGCAGATGACATCAGAATATGGACATGATATGTAGCTTAATTTAACCACTTTACCAGACAGTAAATGATGGAGTACCTCATTCCAGCCTGACAAAATCACCCCAGAAATGCTCAGCTCTCCTGACCACTGACCTTGACCCTACAGCCTTATTCATGGTGCATTTCCCCTCTGGTCCGCGTGCGCTTTAGATGAGCCCGGCACGTATGCAGCGTTGTACATTTGTACATACTTACTTTTTTTCATAAACCACGCCAAGCGGTTGACGCATGCACACAACTGTTACTTGTAGTTTCTCCCCAGCCCTATGGGTAGCACAAATGTGCCAACACGCCAGTTTGTTCACCACCTATAAACACGAGAGCGACGCACATTTTTTCATAGCAACAACAATGGCATCGTTTCAAGGAAAAGGAAGAATTACTGTTTTTCAGTGCTCTTTCCGTTCAAGCTGTTGCTGCTGCAAAAGGATTCCTGTATGTTAATTCTTGTCTTCCACATCCTTGTTGTCTTCCTCGTCTACTTTACCCTTGTATGCTGTATTGGCAGCACCACCTCGTGAATGGGATGTTCAGTCTTGCGCATGCACTGTCAATGCGTTCAGGTCATGGGCAGGCCATGCGGTCATAAAATTTGGGCTGCACGTGGTCATCTGCAGAAGAGCCCTGTGAACACTAGCGGAGTGGAGACGATGACGTAAATTTCGTCACACGAGGTCTCCGGTTGCACGTATGCAGACAGTGGAGGTGCAGCATGAATCCAGCTTAAGCACAGCCTAGATGCAGACCCATCTACAAAGTGCTTGAAGTCAAGGTCAATGAGCTAGGAGGAGTAGCATTTTTCGGGAAATCCTAAGTGCCCAGATCTCCAGACCTTTGACAATTCAAGATTCAAGATTTCTTTGTCATTTAATATGCGCACTTGCACATAAAAAACTAAATTACGTTCTCCCAGCTTAGCACAGTACCACAATATCACCACTCTATAAAAGCAAGAAATCTGTGTGTGTGTCTGTTTGTGTGTGTGTCATGCATCATAGGACGGCCTATGATCTCTGCCTGAACATCATTGGATGCCCTTTGAACTCTGGCATCATAGGACACAGACAGATGTGTCTTTATGATGTCACACTCTATGTGTCTTTATGGGGCGGCGGCGGCGCAGGTGTAGTGTGACCGACTACTGATCGGAGGGTCATGGGTTTGATTCCTGCTCTGTCTGCTGTCCGCTTGTCGAAGTGTCCTTGAGCAAGACACTGAACCCCCAGTTGCTCCTGGTGGCCCTGGTTAGCACCTGTGTGTATGGCAGCTCTGCCGCAATCAGTGTGCGAATGTGTGTGTGAATGGGTTGACTGCAGGATCTGTAAAGCGCTTTGGTCATCCTCGATGATAAGAAAAGCGCTATATAAGTGAACGCCATTTACCATTTTACCATTTATGATGTCACACTATAAAAGCAAACAAGCTCTGTGTGTGTCTGTCTGTGTGTGTGTCTGTCACATTCATAGGACATCATAGGATGGCCTATGATCTCTGCCTGAACATCATAGGATGTCCTATGAACTCTTTTTGCTCAGATCTTCAGATCTATTTTCATGATCCTGTCCATGAACTGGAATTACGACACACCTATCCCTCAACCAATGGTCTCAACGAAGAAGACCCACCAGATGGAGAGCAATAGAATGAAGACAACTGCTGCATGTCAGAAAAGATGCCATGAAGATGAAACACCTGAGGTTCTAGCAGTACATTGCACCCGTCTGACACAGGAGGAGAGCCTTCACCAGCGTAGGGTGCAACAGACTTTAAAGCACGTTTCTAGGACATCATAGGACAGCCTATGATCTCTGCCTCATCTTCATAGCACGTCCTATGAACTCAGGCATCATAGGACGACTCACCATGCCTATATGATGGTAAATGTGTAACCTTGACGAATGCCAGTCTACACTACAAATGCATAAAATGCCAAGCAAAGCACTTATTTTCTCTGGGTGCTCCGATTTCTTGGTTTCTACGGGCATGCACAGGCCTTCCTGAACAGGGTTGAAAGCCACTTTTTCAGGATCGTGCCCATGAACTGGAATTACGACGCACCTATCCCTCAACCAGTGGTCTGAACGAAGAAGAAGAAGACCCACCAGATGGAGAGCAATAGAATGAGGAGAACTGCTGCACGTCAGAAAGGATGTCGTGAACATGAAACACCTCAGGCTCCACCAGTACGCCGCAGGCATGACTGTGAGCAACGCAGCCGTCTGAGACAGGAGGAGACCCTTCAGTGGTCCGAACGAAGAAGAAGACCCACCAGATGATGTCTATATGACGGCACATGGACAGAGCACATGACTCCCTACAAGCCATATACTGTATATAGACACAGGTAAGCAACATAACACAGAACAGTGACAGGCAGGAGAAGAAGTAACAAGCAGGGGCAAACAGCCCCAGATGGCAGGGCATATTTTGTGTGATTTTTATGTTTTGCTGCATACAAAAGCCGTCACATGTGAGTGCCACTTAGTGCTGTATTGCTATACCAACTGTCCTGTAACTGGCAAGAATTCTGTTCCAGTGCATCCCCTCTATGGGCATGCACGGGTTTCTGCGGGCATGCACGGGCATGCACTAGTGCATAGAAAATAAGTTTAAAAGCAACAGCATAAATAAACTAAAATACAACAATAAAATATCAATAAAAACACTCCCGTCAGACCAACCTAAAGTACATATGCATGTTTAGAAGAGGTGTGTGTGTGCACACGTGAGGGGGGGAAAAGCAGTTGGCAGGGGAATAGGGCACAGTCCATTTGTAATCCTGACTGCACGTGGGAAGAAACTGTTCAACATTTTGGCTGTCCTGGCCTGGAGACACCTGTACCTCTTCCCTGATGGCAGAAGAGAAAAACCGTGGGAAGGGTGGGAGCAGTCTTTAATGATGTTGACAGCCCTGTCAACATCAACAACCAATGACCTTAACCTTGATCTCAATCTGGATGCAGACCTACCTGAGGGTCACTGTGAGTGAGTTTGGTGAGAACTGAGGTAATTGCCTAGGAGGAGTAGTGATTTTTCTAAAATTATGTAAGTGAACAGATCTTCTGACCTTTGACCTTGACACTGACCTTGAGCACAACCTGGATGTAGACCCTTGTGAGGATCCTTGTGAGTTTGGTGAGCACTGGGGCAAATGCCCAGGAGGAGTAGCAATTCCCGTGAAATATGGACGGACGATGGATGGACATCACATCATCGCATTAGTTCCTTTTGGCTTCACTGAAAGGAGTTAATAAACTGAAGGAGGAGGTGTTACCACAGTTAGAACATTCCTGGTTTTGAGGGGACCTTAGTCTGTTATTTGGATTTTGTTCCTGTGTCCGTATGGAGCCATCCAGGCTAATTTATGACTCTAAATTGTGTGTAGGGCTTGTGCCTGTAAAACAGGGTGCAAAACAAAGCACTGGCTGAATGTGGTTAGTAGTCAAAAGTGCTTTAAACGGTCAGGTAAGCTACGAAAGCTGTTTATAACTACATGCATTACACAAAGTGTCTTTTTATGGTTGCTGAAAATAGCTCTAAAAACACACTAAAAGCTGGAGAGACATTTGGAAAATTTGTCTTCATCTTATTCTCGTTAAGTTTTTTGTAGTGTGGGACTACAGATGCAAATTAGCAGTATTGCTAAATCTGGCATACTTACATTTTTATTTAAGTTCATGAGTACGTAATGACCCTTTCAAATAAACATTAAACTTAAACTTATTTTTTAAATGGGTGTGTAGCCTTTTTTATGGCTGTGTATAAGACAGCTATTGCTTCAGTGGCATTTTGTGTTGCAGAATAATTAATTTATGCAACTTTGAATAGTGCATGCCCATAGAAAGCAAGCATTCTTGTCTGAAAACAGGTAGCCCAATTAGGCTTTCCAGGCCCAAATGTAGGCTGTGTTTGAAAGTGGAATACAAAGAGGTGTAGCCTATATGTAGGCAATCACACGTTAAGACTTTGACAAATATAAAAGGGACTGAACACTAAGATTTATTTGATTGTGTGACTATTAACTACAGAATTATTGAAAATGAATGGGGCATCCAATATTAACGAGTGTTTCGGAACCCTTGTTTATTTTTTGTCAGATCACTTATTTGTCTGATCTTTTATGACATATATTCATAGGTGTTGTATCTTGCACTTTGGGGAATGGGAGTTGTTCAATAAACTCATGCGGTACTACAACAGGACACATTTACAAATGTCTGAGACACATTCTCGTGCATCCTTTTACATTTTAGGAATATTGCAAGTACAAAACTCCGATATTATACACAGCAGAATGACCTGTTTGGCTGCAACTGTTGCATCAGTGTTGTCCATTTGTCAGTAAATATTTAAATAAAAATTATTTATTTGGGGCATTTCTGTGTCCAGTTTGGTGACTGTTCTCATTTAGTCAAACCGTGCATGTGGCCGCATGTGATATTTTATTTATTTATTTTTTGTATACTTTATTAATCCCAGAGGGAAATTCAGAAGCGGCACCAATCCCTTCACCGTTCACACCCAGGGCCACTTTAGAGTCTCCAATTAACCTAACCTGCATGTTTTTGGCCTGTGAGAGGAAACTGGAGTACCCGGGGTAAACCCACACAGGCACGGGGAGAACCTGCAAGCTCCACACAGAAGGGTCACCGATGGTCAGGGGGTGGGATCGAACCCACGAGCTTCTGACTATGCTGCCACCTTGCCAACCACTGCGCCACCGAGCTGCCCATCACTTCATTGTCACTCTACTGTATAACTTCAAGAAATGTCTTGTGTGTCTGTCACGATCATAGCACATCATAGGACGGCCTATGATGTCTGCAGGATGTCCTATGATGATCCTATGATCTCAGGGTACATAGGACTCGCAATGATGTCATGTAGGCGATGCCGTCATATAGGCAATAGGACTGGCTACCTGTGATGTAGTGTCCTATGATGCCAGCCTGGATGTCTTTATGATGTCATATAGACCATCACTCACAATGCCTGCCCACCCATGATGTAGGGCCTATGATACCTGCCACAGGAGGAGACCCTTCACCAGCATAGGGTACAACAGACAAGGGATGCACAGACAGACAGGAAACGTGTGGCTGTGCACCATGCACGAGCTGAGTCACTTGAAGCCCGACATGCCCGCAAAGCGAGCAACGCTGCACGCCACGCAAGGCACAGACAAGCTGAGACCCAGGAGATGGGGAATAGTCGGCTGGCCCCAACGCTGCACGCCAGGCAAGGCACAGAGAAGCTGACATTGAATATGACACACTACTTTAAACCACACCTATTCGAAGCAGGACATTGGGAAATCTCACTCAGTAAGGCAGAAGGCACTCTATAAATTCAAGAAATCTCTGTCAGTGATGCCTGCGGCATGACTGAACAACACAGCCGTCTCATACAGGAGGAGACCATTCAGCAACGGGCATGCAGAAATGCTTGCTTATACTTGGTTTCTACGGGCATGGACGGGTATGCACGGGTGTGTACTAGTATGATATGATACGTAGTTGATCTGGGCATTCTGCTTCACAATCATTGTGGCATTATTAGGGCCCGAGCCACTGACAAAGTCAGTGGGTGAGAGCCCTATTGTAATTGTTAGAATTTTTTTTTTTCCTTCTTCTCCATCTAAGATCTCATTTTTGGGGTAGGGAAAGTGCATGAAAACTCACCATTTTTTGCTGGGACCTCAAGACTAGTGAAAAATTTAATATTTTGGAGGAAATATGAATGACTCCACAAAAATGGCTCTACAGCACCACCTAGCATGTGGCATCAATGGGGAGTGGCCCACGCTTACTTTCGTGTAGAAAGATGAAAATCACGTGAGATGTTGATCATGTCAAGCTATGAAAAAAACTCCACAGAAGTGATGGTCTACACCCAACAGGAAGTCAGCCATTTTGCCAGGAAGTGGCGGTGACCAAATTTTCACCTCACGCATTTGATCGAACTCGTCCTAGGGTTTTAGGTCAATTGAGCTCATTTGTGGTGACAATCATCTATACCCATGTGCCATTAAAAGTTATTGAAAACTTTTCTTAAAGCTCGATGGTTTGGCCGTAGGGGCGTGGCAAAGTTTGATGCCTCGCCATGATCATTCTATGATCATTCTGATGGCAATAACTCTGGTATGCATAGTCGGATTTCAACCAAATTCAATATTATGGATATCAGTCCAATTCCAAACAGTTCTATAGAGCAATATTCAAAGAAATCTACATCGCCACCTAGTGGTTAAAGGAAGAATTTCTGAAAACTGTTTAATTTATTACTCACGCACCACTTGCCAGAATGACGAGAAATTTTCTGAGATTAATCAGACCACAGGGAAGACCATAACTGCACATCAACTTTAGCATGACGTCACACTTGTTACCATGGCCACACCCTCCTCGCCATTCAATCCGTGATCTTGTGGGGAGGGTTGGGAAGGTCCTGGAGTCATGAAATTTGGAGCTTAGGTAGAGGTGACTGTCCTCTGTAGTCCTATATGGGACAGCAACACATAACTGATAGGTAAGTGTTACCATGGTGAAGGTTGACTCCTCGCCATGGAACACTGAATAGTTGCAACTTGGACAATCTTCATCTGATTTTCACCAAATTTTCTACGATGGATATTAGTCCAACCCCACACACTCCTACGTAAAAATGGTTGACAAAACTTATAGCACCACCTACTGCTCACAGGAAGTACTGCGCCAAACGTTTTTTTTTTTTTTATTATTCATGCAGCGCATGTCGCGATGACGGAAAATTTTCTGTGCCGGCTGGGTCTGACGGGTGCCAGGTTCCACGGGTGCGTGGGGGCCAAGGGCCCGCTTACAGCTGCTTGCAGCTTTAATTAACTTTTAATTTTTAGATAGCCGTGCAAGCACACCAAGAGGAGCGCCATCGGTGATGGCGAGTCGTGGTCCTGCCAAGGGACTCCCGTCTACCGCTGACCCGGCGGGGCTGGGCTTGCTTCCCTGCGAAGGACCATGTTTCACCTGCTGCTTGTCCAACACCAGTGTTCTTTAGGCAGACCCCGGGTCCCTGTTGGCATTCCCCGAATTATCCTTTAGACATGTGCAATCACGGCAACATTATAGCATAATTTTTTAAGCATTATATTTTCTCTGTTCCCTCTTTCTTGTCAAATTTGTTGCTTTTCACTTCCTTTTTTTTTTTTTGTTTGCGAAGCACTGTGGTAACTGACTGGTCGTGATGCCGCGTATTATCCAATCAGCACGGAGTCAATCCGAAACCCTGCCCACACTTCCTGAAGCCAGGGCATGAAGAGTCAAAGTGATGATAGAGTGGTGGCTTAACTTTTATTGATAAAAATTACATATTTTGACTGAGCAACTCCACACTTGGGGATGCACACCCTCGTAACTTCAGCCAAGCACTGATAAAATCTTAGGCCAATCTGAATAACGGTTCAACAGATACGTCGTGTGAAAAAGTGTTTGCCCCTTCTTGATTTCTCATTTTTTGTACATTTGTCACATTTAAATATTACACAAAGATAACACAAGTAAACACAAAATGCAGTTTTTAAATGAAGGTGTTTATTATTGAGGGGAAAAAAAAATCCAAACCAACATGGCCCTGTGGGAAAAAGTGATTGCCCCCGAAACCTAATAACTGGTTGGGCCACCCTTAGCAGCAACAACTGCAATCAAGCATTTGCGATAACTGGCAATGAGTCCTTTACAGTGCTGTGGAGGAATTTTGGCCTACTCACCTTTGCAGAATTGTTGTAATTCAGCCACATTGGAGAATTTGAGCATGAACCATCTGTTGAAGGTCATGCCACAGCATCTCAATGGGATTCAGGTCAGGACTTTGACTGGGCCACTCCCAAGTCTTCATTTTGTTTTTCTTAAGCCATTCAGAGGTGGACTTGCTGGTGTGTTTTGGATCATTGTCCTGCTGCAGAACCCAAATGCGCTTCAGCTTGAGGTCACAGATGGCCAGACATTCTCCTTCAGGATTTTTTAGTAGACAGCAGAATTCATGGTTCCATTTACCACAGCAAGTCTTCCAGGCTCTGAAGCAGCAAAACAGCCCCAGACCATCATACTACCACCACCATATTTTACTGTTGGTATGATGTTCTTTTCTTAAATGCTGTGTTACTTTTACACCGGATATAATGGAACACACACCTTCCAAAAACTTCAACTTTGTCTCATCAGTCCACAGAGTATTTTCCCAAAAGTCTTGGGGATCATCAAGATGTTTTCTGGCAAAACTGAGACGAGCCTTTATGTTCTTTTTGCTCAGCAGTGGCATTCGTCTTGGAACTCTGCCATGCAGGGCATTTTTGTCCAGTCTCTTTCTTATGGTGGAGTCATGAACACTGACCTTAACTGAGGCAAGTGAGACCTGCAGCTCTTTGGACGTTGTTGTGGGGTCTTTTGTAACCTCTTGGATGAGTCATTGCTGCGTTCTTGGGGCAGTTTTGGTCGGCCGGCCACTCCTGGGAAGGTTCACCACTGTTCCATGTTTTTGTCATTTGTGGATAATGGCTCTCACTGTGGTTTGCTGGAGTCTCAAAGCTTTAGAAATGGCTTTATAACCTTTTCCAGACTGACAGATCTCAATTACTTTGTTTCTCATTTGTTCCTGAATTTCTTTGGATCACAGCATGGTGTCTAGCTTTTGAGGATCTTTTGGTCTACTTCACTTTGTCAGGCAGGTGCTATTTAAGTGATTTCTTGATTGAGAATGGGTGTGGAAGTAATCAGGCCTGGGTGGGGCTAGAGAAATTGAACTCAGCTTTCCAAAGATGTGATAAACCAGTTAATTTATGTTTTTTTTTGTTTGTTTTTTTGTAGTCAAGATTATTTAATACACAAATTCCACATCAATATAAGAGAAACAGCATCTGTCAAAAAAAATAAATAAAACCAAGCGCTTAATAGCCACCTTGAGCAACTACAATAAAGAGACTTCTACTGGATGCCATCTTGATTTAAAAGTAGGTAATTGGAGTCTCAGTGCGTAAGTAATCTTCTCCATGTAATAAAGTTCTTGTACTTTTTGAAGCCATGCACTGAAGGAGGGTGGGCCTGTTTTCATCCAAGAGGCAGTGACACATTTCAAGGCTGCTACAAAAAGTATGTTTAGGAGGTATGCTGGTGCTCTCCCGTGCACTTCCGGAGGGGTGATGCCAAGAACTGCTACTGCCAAGTCCCTTGGTATTGTAACTTGAAACATATGATTTATTGCCTTGTATACCTCATCCCAAAATGTTTGTATTTTAGGGCACGACCAGAAAATGTGTGTGTGATTAGGCACTTCTGTACCACAATTTCTCCAACACAGGCTTGGAACATTTGGTGTCATCTTGGCCACAATATCTGGTGTTCTGAAATATCCACTAAATATCTTCCATTTAAATTCCCTCCATGTATTTGAATTTGTGGTCTTATGCACCACTGTACATACCTCTTCCCACATTTGATCAGAGAAAATTTGACCCGCCTCTGCCTCCCATCTTTGTTTTGCCAGAATAGGTTTATTTTGAGCCATTAAACCAAATATTTTGTATAACTTTGAGATCACTTTTTTATCCTCTTTGTGTTTTTGAGTTTGAATTAAAAAATGTTCAATGAGTGATGGGTCTAGCACTTTATCCCACTCTTTATGAGAAACCAAAAAAGATAGTATTTGCAGATATCTGAAAAAATCATTTTTTTGGCGTTGGAAGCGTCTTCTCAAATATTCAAACGATACAAAACCATCCTTATCGATTAACTGATGTATGTAAATAAGCCCATGATCAGCCCACTTGAGAAAGTTTGTATCCAATCTGCTTGGTATAAAGGATTTTAAATGCCCGATACTAGAGAAGGCAGATAGACTAGTTGGTAACTTAAAGGCAATTCCAACCCTCTTCCAGATATCAAGTGTGGTTTTAGTCCACCTTGATAAGCCCACTACTGGAATATTAGCAAAAGGCAAAGCTTGTAGTGGTTTGAGGCTCAGGCTTTGTTCAATGTCCACCCATCTCGTATGAATGTCATTCTGCATCCATGAAATCAATGGTTTTAATTGTGAAGCCCAAAAATAATATTTCAAGTTTGGCAGGTTAAGTCCCCCTTCTTCCTTAAGTCTTTGAAGTGTTTTATATTTTATCCGAGGGCGCTTGCCCTGCCATATAAATTTTGAGAATGTTTTGTCCATTTCTTCAAATGTTGACTTAGGTATTAGTATTGGTAACATTTGAAACAGATATAAAAGCCTAGGCAGAACATTCATACGAATGGCTTCTATGCGACCTAGGAGAGACAAAGGCAATGATGACCAACGGTTTAGGTCATTTTTTATAGTACTAATTATCCTACCATAATTTGCATCAAATATCTTGTCTAATGAAAGGGGAACATAGATACCCAAATACTTTATACCTTCTTTAGGCCAACGAAAGCCACTTTGTTGTTTAAACTCTGGTGAAATATTGTCCAAAATGTCCATTGCCTCAGTTTTATCAACATTAATTTTATATCCTGAGAAATATCCATATGTTGATATAATTTTCATTAAACATGGAATTGTACAGGATGGCTCTGTCAGATACAGTAGGACATCATCCGTGTACAGTGATATTTTATGTACTTCTTTGCCAATCAGCACCCCTTTAATATTATTGTCATC
This sequence comes from Pholidichthys leucotaenia, assembly GCA_020510985.1. Classification (NCBI taxonomy): domain Eukaryota; kingdom Metazoa; phylum Chordata; class Actinopteri; order Cichliformes; family Pholidichthyidae; genus Pholidichthys; species Pholidichthys leucotaenia. The sequence continues at coordinate 361,294,950 of CM035840.1, forward strand.
TCTAATGAGTTGGGCCATTGGCTCTATACTTAAAGCAAAGAGCAAGGGTGACAGAGGACACCCTTGTCTGCAACCACGCTCCAAGTTAAACCTTGTAGATCGAAACCCATTAACTCTCACAGCTGCTTGAGGTGAAGAGTATATGGTTTCAATCCAGTCGATAAATTTAGGGCCAAAATTAAATCTTTTTAATGTTTGAATAAGATATTTCCATGACACTCTATCAAAAGCCTTTTGGGCATCCAGTGATAATACAACTGTCTTGGTTTTGCTTTGTTTTTGGTATGATAAGATATTAAACAAACGACGTAAATTATTTGCATAATGTCTCCCAATAAACCCAGTCTGGTCTGGATGAATAATGTTAGTTATTATGTCATTTAGTCGCCGTGCCAATACACCCATCAAGATATGAACATCTCCATTTAACATAGACAATGGCCTATAAGAGCTGCAATCAGTGGGATCTTTACCTTCCTTCTGTAATACCACTATAGTAGCTTCTGCCCATGACACAGCCATTGTTTTTGTTTCTAATGAATGGTGATAAGCTTTTAAGAGGAGTGGAATAAGTTCTTCATGGAAACATTTATAAAACTCATTGATAAATCCTTCTGGACCAGGACATTTATTATTTTTGAGAGATAAAATACATTGTTTTATTTCCCAATCTTGGATTGGTTCCTCCAAATTTGCAGCAATTTCGCCAGATAACTGAGGTATATTAATATCCTGTAAGAATTGAGCAATATTGGACTCATCGGGGCATGTATCAGTATCTTGGTAGAGAGATTTATAAAATTCTCCAAATGTTTCAGCTATTTCCTTAGGCTTTACTATATATTTGTGTCCAGATTTTATTTTATGTACAATATTAGAAGATTGTTTACGTAATTTGAAAGCCAGAAGCCTGCTCGCTCTATTTCCATGTTCATAATGCTGATGCTTGGCAAAACGTAAAGTTCCCTCGATCTTCTCTGATAGTAGCTCTTGTAGCTCTGAGCGGGCTACTTTGAGTTCAGTTAAGAGATTAGACGACATCCCTCGTTTATGCTTATGTTCGAGCTCCCTAATTTTATGCTCCAATTCTGTTTGTTTAGCCATTTTTTGCCTCCTTTTTGCAGTAGCATAAGAAATTATACAGCCTCTTAAATAGGCTTTTGCACAGTCCCAAAGTACAAGAGGAGACATGCCAGGTGTATCATTTATATCAAGATAGTTCTTGAGCTCTGTTTTAATGAGAGTAATGAAATCTTTATCATTAAGAAGAGAGGCGTTCAATCTCCATTGTTTATAAGTTGGTGTCAATCCCATGTCCCACTGAAGAACCACTGGGGCATGATCAGAGATTGTAATGGGCATGATGGTTATGTCTTCAACTCTGTGGAGTTCAGCTTTAGAAGTGAAAAAATAATCAATCCTTGAATAGGATGCATGACTGTTAGAATAAAATGTAAAATTTCTTTCTTTTGGAAATTTTGATCGCCATACATCAACCATTCCTGCTTCAGCAGTCAAATATTTAAGCATCTTGCCCATCTTGGATATGGATGCTTTAGGTGGAGGTTGTCTATCTTGTTGTGACATTACACAATTAAAGTCTCCCCCCATGAGTAAAAGACCAACACTATACTCCGTGATTCTGTTAAATAGTAATTTGATGAAGCCTGGTTGGTCCTCATTTGGGGCATACACATTAATTAGGGAGACAGGTATGCCATCAAGCAGCCCATTTACCAGAATAAATCTACCTTCTCCATCTGCATGTACAAATGTATCAACAAAATTAACTTGTCTATGTATTAATATTGCTACCCCTCTTCTTTTACCTGAGCGGTGAGATGAGAAATACACCTTATCTGCCCAGGATTTCTTTAATTTCAGGTGCTCATCATCGGACAAATGGGTTTCTTGTAATAGTGCTACTTGACACTTCAAACGTTTAAGCTGTAATAATATTTTCTTCTTTTTAATGGGGCTATTTAGACCCTTCACATTATAACTTATAATTGTCAATGGGCTCATAACTTAAGTACTGTGGTGCAGATAGTTACAGTATAGGGCATCATAAAAGTTGTTTTGAGGCAGAGGCGGGCCCATGATCGAGAGTACAGCAGAAACAACATAGGGAATATTACTTCACATAGGAATGTTGCATCGAAGTGGAAAGACTTTATGACTGAGAGAATATGGTTCCAGTAAGTAACAAATAGTGACTCTGTTGCTCTTTTAAATAATATGTGATCCCCGGGGAACAAAGGGATCAGAACGCAAGAAACACAAAAACAAAATGTATATCGAACAAGCGAAATACTAAAGGGTGGGATTAAGTCCCTAGCCACTGTATATTAGCAGCTAAATACACAACCTGCTATGGTAGGCTGTGTCCACAGCAAAGAAAAAAAAAAAGGAGCAGAAATTAAATTGGCAAGACAAATTTACTAAAGTAGCTCAGGTCCCTGCAGACTAAATTACGATAAGGAACAACATTAAATGAAAATTTTCAAAATACTCAACACAATACACTATAACGATACAGGATAGGAAAAAAAAAAATGTATTATTCTCGTCACCAAAAAAAAAACCCAAAAAAACATATTTTAACAGATTGCACCCACTGCAATCATAACCTGCGGACTCACGCTATATAATCCAAACATGGTACCTCAAGGATCATCAGCTTCGGGCAGGATATTGTTCTTTATGTAGTCCATGGCCTTTGTTGGATCATGAAAGTCCTGACTCTCATTCCCGAAAGTGATCTGGAATCTTGCGGGGTAAAAAAAACCCAAAGCGCACATCACGTCGACCTCGTAGCGCCTTCCGTGCATCTGAAAAGGCAGCCTGGGCTTTAGCAACACCTGCCGTGTAGTCAGGGAAGATGCTGATCCTGTTACCGTTATATATCAAAGGTGCCTTTTCCCTGGCTCTTCTCAAAATATCCGCTGCATCTCCATCATAGTGCATCTTGGCGATTATCACTCGGGGTCTGTCTGCTCCCGCGGTCCGTGGTGCTGGTGTACGATGAGATCGATCAACTTTCACTTCTCGGTCCATGTATAAGGCTTGTTTAATAATTTTAGCCACCTCGTTTGGATTGCAGGGGTTTTGCTCATTGACACCGACAATGCGGATATTTCCACGTCTCTTTCTCCCCTCCAGATCCTCACATTTGCTCCGCAGTGACTTCACTTCACTTTGGAGCTCTTTCACCGAGCTCTGAAGCCCAGTTATATCATCTGACCAAGTAGACAAGCCGTCTTTCACGTCTTGAATGTTAGCTTCAATTGTGCCAAATCGTGCGCTAACGGAGGTGGCGTTGCTAGCTATTTCCGAACGTACAGCCTGGACTTCGGCTTTGAGAGAGGCAAAATCGTTAGCTAAGGCATTCTTAAATTCTTCCCGTATAATTTGTGTGATGTCTTCTCTTAAGGATGCCAAAATCTGAGTTTTAAGGCCTTCGTCCGTGGTCAACGTTGGCACTGCGCTCTGTGGTTTGTCATTCTTTTCCAGCTCGGCTTGCAGCCTCGTGTTAGGCCTATTGGGTTTGTCGGTAGCGTCGAATTTAAACTTCTGAAGTTTATCCATCATGATGATAAAAGTGGGCAGGAGAGTCCGACAATGATAGGTGACGAGTCTGTATTGAGCTTTACCAAAGAAACTTCGTTTTTAAAAGTAAAATGTCCAAAAGTCTGCGGGAGCACTGAGGGACACGTCTTTACTCCAGCATGGCTCACTAGCGCCCCTAATTTATGTTTTTTGTTGGGGGTGGGGGGGGCAATCACTTTTTCCACACAGGGTCATGAAGGTTTGGATATTTTTTACCCTTAATAATAAACACCTTCATTTACAAACTACATTCTGTGTTTACTTGTGTTATCTTTGTCTAATATTTAAATTTGTTTGATGATCTGAAACATTCAAGTGTGACAAACATACAAAAAATGAGAAATCAGGAAGGGGGCCAACACTTTTTCACACCACTGTATGTGTGGAATAGACGGACAGACTTCGTGCATTTATAGATAGATGTGGTGACTGTGTACAGCCCCATGGTGTACATGTTAATCCAGTACCTGCAGGGAGGGACCACTAGCAGCTCCAGGAAGAAAAGGTCGGGGTAAAAACTTCGGCCTCCATCTTCTGACCCCATGCCCTCATCTAGCCCAGAAAAGAGACGCTTCAAAAAGAAACCTACAACAAAAACAAAGACAAGGTTAAACTTCACATCATTGATTCGAACGACAAAATACTGAATGGTATTTTTGAAAATCTTTTAAACTTTAACCTCTTGCACTCCGGTCAATTTCCCTAAAAACGCCAAAAAATAACGTGCCCAAAGTAAATCAAAAGCTGTTCTTCAACCCTTTGCAGCATCTTCATGGGGTTGGTCTCATTTAAAAGAAAACACTTTGAATTTTTTGGCAAAACAGTCATAATCTCTCCAAGTGCTCCGGCCACTGATTAACAGTCATCTAAACATACTGAACTTCAAGAAAATAAATTTCGCCTGGGTGTTTTTTTGGATACAAATGCTTGCAAATAAAACACAGCTTCAGATCCGGGCTGGAAAATGCAACAGAAATGTAGAACCAAGTGTTATCCAGCTGAGGTCAAAATTTTGTAACAATACCACAAAAAATGAATATATTACACAGCTTTTTTCTCAGGTAGTTCCCAGGTGTTTTTGAACTGTGCCAAATGGCACAGTTTGGAAAAACGTCTGTAACTTTTGAATGATTCAATATAGAAGCTTCATCTTGGGCTCTAATGAAAGGTGACACTCAGGGCTGTGTGTCTGTGTGTGTGTGTGTGTGGGGGGGGGGGGGGGTTTGCCCCCCCCCTCGCTACAGAGGATGGACATTGCCCGTTGCGCAGCGGTCCGCCATGTGGCGATGACGCACAGCTGTAATTTACCGATCGGTCAAAAGTAATTTTTGATTACAATTTTCAGGGATAAAGAATAATTTAGCTTATAACACTTACCTCTTCACAGCAGCAGCGTAGCTGGCGAACTTCTTCCTCATTGTCAGACGAACGCAACGCTGGTCCGCTTGTTATGACTCGTGGTTGTGGTCTCGCGACCCAGTCAAAACATAATTCCATTATTGCAGTTTTGCGCTTCCATGATTGCGGTTTTGGCGAACGACTTTTCAAAACAAATAACAGTAGTAATTCAAAATGACTGGCGAACGCGTGTGTGTCACCCAGCCTTCGTCGTCGGCCTCCGTCGGTCTATGATGACCATGGAAGAGAATCCTAAACGTCTATTCTGCTGGAATAAATAAAAAAAAAAAGCACCGTCTGTGGCTGAACAGGCCGATGTGCGAATGGCAGTCCCTGTCACACAGGTCGCACTTGTGGGTGGTCTCTGTGCTGCTGGGTCTGTGGCAGGTTCTTCCTGCGGGTCCTTTTTTCATCTGCTGCAGCAGTCTGTCTTCACACAGCCTTACACAAAACAGCTTGCGAACTTCTGTGCTTCAATTGGCTCACTGCATTCACAGCGTTGGTAGGCGGGTCCTTCTTGCTAGGTTTTCAGTCATTGGTTCTTCAAGGTTTCAGAAATCCAATTCAAGGCTCTTATTAGTCGAATGAGAGGTCAATCATATCTGATCTGTTCGCGGCTGTGTCTGTAGTGGAAGAACGGAAATGCAGCTTTTTTTTTAGTGCGCGCTTGGACGCAGTGGCCTCGTGCGTCCTAGAGCGCACGAGAGCGCCCTCGTGCGCTCTAGGACGCAGAGACGTGCCCGTCCGCGGTACACCGGAGTGCAAGAGGTTACTAATATAAACCTTCTTATAAATGTTATATTTAATGACCATGGCACCACTGTGCTTGATTGGCCAGCAAACTCTCCTGACCTAAACCCCACAAAGAATCTATGGAGTATTGTCAAGAGGAAGATGAGAGACACCAGACCCAACAATGCAGACGAGCTGAAGGTCACTATCAAAGCAACCTAGACCTTCATAACACCTCAGCAGTGCCACAGGCTGATCACCTCCATGCCACGCCACACTGATACAGTAATTAATCCAAAAGGAGCCCTGACCAAGTACTGAGTGTGTACATGGACATACTTTTCAATTGGCCAACATTTCTATTAAAAAAAACTATTTTTTTAAAAAATTAATTTTATGTAATATTCTAATTTTCTGAGAAACTGAATTTGGAGTTTTCATTGGTTGTAAGCCATAATCATCAAAATTAAAATAAACACTTGAAATATATCACGCTCTGTGTAATGAATCTATATAGTCATTGACAACACTTTTTCCACATTTTAATAGCTCACACGTCTTAATGAAATGTTTGTGACATATTTTGTTCACATTTTCTGTAATCTTTTTAATTATTGAAGCAAATTTGTTTTTTGTTTTTCCTGGCTTTCTTTAAACACTCTGATTTACGGCCTGTCACTTTAAGAACCATCGTTCACTGTTTCAATTCCGTTCTCCCTCTTACGTCAGTTAGCCATTATAGCTGAGTAGTTTCTAGCCTCCCAGCTTGGTTGAGCAGCACTCTGGTTCACTGATCCACAGTCGGTATATCTGGCGTCAGTTCGGTCTTTCTCCCAATAAACTTTGACGTGATTCCACAACAAATTGCTAGCACCGCATGCTGGACGATCGCCGCAACCCGAGGTGAGCTACCAAGCCAAGGGATCTCAAAGGGCAGTGTGGCTCTGTAGGACTCCACTCTGCTCTCACGACCAGCTGAAAGCTGGAATGACTGCACTGCCTGCGAGAGCAGAGCGGATCCACAGAGAACAGTGGGGTTGCTGGGCGTGAGAGCCAGCAGCATTCATCTGTGATGTATATGAAGTTATCTGGGCAGTTTTGCTTTCCCTGGGTAATTGCTTTTTCCATTATGCTGTGAGCATTTCTGTCGTTTTGGTTGTCTACCGTGTCATGCTGCTGTTGCACTGCAATTTCACAGTTTGGGATCAATAAAGCACATCTATCTATTTTGATTGCAGGGATCCAGAGGCTTTGTTGTGATTCTGCGGCTGATCGCTTGTACTTTGCACGGCCAGCTAAAGGTTAAAGGTAGCCTATTAGCCCCTGAGCTATTAGCCCACAAGCTAATACTGGTACCAGGGTGCTGGCTGTAAACATGGCTTAAATTGTCATTTTCTTCAGAATCAGAATCAGCTTTATTGGCCAAGTATGCACAACACATACAAGGAATTTGACTTTGGCTAAAAACTTGCTCTCGTTGTTCAGGTGGAGGATTTAAATAAGGATTCAATGACAACAGAGTATGTAATTTTCCGGGGAGCAGAGCGACTGAAGGCTCTATAACCCATAGAGATGGGTTGGAGTGAACCAGATGGAAACAGAGATGGCTATTAGGGTGACTAAGATCTGAACAAATCAAATCTTCAAATCTTAGTCACCCCAATAGCCATCCCTGTGATCACCTGGTTTGGTGGTGTGCCTTGCGTCACTGCGGCCCATCTCTGTGGTTTCGTTGTGATTCCGCGGTGGATTGCACGTACCGGTGTTATGCCGATAACTCCCCCGCCAATCCAGGGGACTTCTCAGCATAACACCAGCCAGTAGCCCAGGTCCGAGGAAAATAAAAGCAACAATGTGCCGTGGCAGGCAATCCGCCGTAGAATCACGATGAAACCACTCGGAGATAATAATAATACATTTTATTTCTAGGCGCCTTTTAACCCCCAAGGTCACCTTACAAAGAGCATTCAAACATTAAAAACAGATTTAAAATGCAACAACAAAACTTAAATAACAAGCCAAGAACAGTGAATTAAAGGTAGTTATCAAAGAGAGTAAGCTTGTTAAAACAAATAAGTTTTGAGTCTGGATTTAAATAATGGAAGAGAGTCAATGTTGCGAATGGCTGGTGGAAGTGAGTTCCAGAGCCGGGGAGCAGAGCGACTGAAGGCTCTATAACCCATAGAGATGGGTTGGAGTGAACCAGATAGTAACAGAGATGGCTATTAGGGTGACTAAGATCTGAACAAAATAACAATATAAGCCGCGCTTACAGCCAGCGTCCTGGTACCAGTGTTAGCTCATGGGCTAATAGCTCAGGGGCTAATGGGCTACCTTTCGCCACTACTTTGATCTACATGATGTACAGCTCATCATCATTATCATCATCATCATCATCATAGCAGTCTGTCAGGGGCGACAATGACTGTTTCACTTAGGTAGGCAGGCCAATAACAGAGCAGTGGGTAGGTCTTTTGGATGGCAGTGAGTGAGCTTTTTCAAGACTTGACATAGGAAACTTACTCGGAAGAGTCAAAAAACATCTTTGGGAGTTTCTTTGACAGAAACACGAGATAAAGGCAGTGTACTTTTTTCAGATCGTTGACTGTTTGGAAAATTTTGGGCTAATTATGTAACCAGTTAACACATTTGAGACAGTTAAAACCTACAAACACACCCTTTTTCAGTCAATGACCCCGTTAAATACTGTCAAGTTCAAAAGTCATTGTTTATTATTGCATACTGGTCATCTGTTGAGTCGGTACCGAAAAGGCCCAGATCAAACCATGGCCAATAAGTTGCTAGTTAGCATGTTAGCAATTTGACTTCAGCCCACTTTGCTTGCTTTTCCTTGGCATTTTCAGATGAAATAAAGAGTTCATCACCGCAAAGGTATTGTGGTTTCTTAATCGAAACAATAAATCCAACTCTAGCACTGCCTATTTTTTTAAACAGATGTGAAATAGCTTAACAACGTTTATACAATGGCAGACGTAAACAAGTTTTTGTTTTATTTTTCAAACGGGTGGGACTTCTGGGTCACCAATGTATAATTTCTTGTCAGACAGCGCCTCACTGTGGAAATTAAGGCATCCAAAACAGTATTGCAATTCTCAGAGTTGATAGTAAATTACTGTTAGTAATTAACAGTTACATGAACACCTTTGAAGCTAAGTGATATACATATCCAGTGAAACGGAGTGCAATTATTGTGGATTTTATTAACTCCTGGAATCCCTATTGTCCAATCAAATTGCTCGGTCGGAGCTAACGGTTTAATTAATATTAGATTACACCACAATTCATGTGACAGTTTCAACACTTTAAAAAAAAAGATCGAATTGTCAAAATGTACAAAACCCTTCATCTTGCATGGTTGCAATCAGACCAAACTCAAAAGTTCAGACTAACATGTGAATCAACCATGATGCAGTTTTTTCATTTAACAATCCCATTTTAATGTTTATGGCCCACCTTCTTTCTCCCACACTTTGTAGACATGGTCTCTGGCAGTGTTAGCAGTCAGGAAAAGTCTCCTTCCAGCCACCAGATCATCTGCAGAGAGAAAAACAACAAAAACAGGAGGAAATAAAAACTTTATCACAAGTTTGGTATCATTTTTGAATGGTATTAGGTTTGTTCTCCAATTATATAACAACAGAAACTACATAATTTATGAGTGGAGTCAATTGCATGAATACATCTAAATGAAAAATGAATTACCTACATAAACGTACCAAATTTCATTTTCAGCAACCATCACATGGATTTTACTGGCATTGCATTATTTATCCAAAGTCAAAGTGAACTTTATTGTCATTCAGGGTGTACAGCAGGCATGCAAAGTAGAATGAAACAGTGTTTCTAAGGTAATGTGCAGTTCCTCGATATGAAATAAACATATAATAAAAGTATAAGGACATGGACATTTTTTGTTTTCAAGACAAAAATAAGACATGTAGTACAACAGCATGCATGTAGTACAACAGCATGTACCAAAAACATGCAGGTTTAGGGCGCTCGCGCACGCAGCGACCAGCAGCCGGTGGCTTGTCACCAGACTGCAAACCAAGTCTACCTACGGGTACAAATAAGTAACAAAAAAAAAACAAAAAAAAAAAAAAGAAAAAGAAAAAAAAACAGCAATGTCAGCAGAACAAAAGCCATTCTGGTTATAAAACAAAACATAGGTTCTCAAATGCTCCTGCAAACTTTATGAAACTTGCCTAAACAAAAAGGTTTTGAGGGGCCCTGCACACAACATTTTTACCCCCCACCTGTGGAAGTTCATCTACAGTTTAGCTGTTCATGCATGTGACACCGGGTATTTGTTGGTGTGAAAGTGTAGAGATTTGAAACCAGTCTCCAGAGTGGAGAGATTTTCTCGGCACCGGTTTTGCGCATCCGTGTGCACAGAAATAAAGAGCAACAGGTATGGTACAGCCCCAATTTACATTAGATTTCAGCCAATCCACACACCAAGCAGCTTGATGATTAAACTTTAAACTTGTTGTGTTTATAGTTAGGATTAGGCAAACAAAGGACTGTTAATGGTATGTATACTGCTTTTCCTCCTTTACAAGAGATGCAGCCTTATCAATAAAAATAATCATCAAATTTATAACCAAGGAAGCTTTACAGACTGAAATATATCCTTAAAATATCACTTACCTTTGCTGAATGATGAAAAAAAAAAAAATTACTGGGGAGCAGCCAATGTTTCAAATCCAGTTTTGTGAGGCTCCCTAGCCGGCTGACATCACGTCATGTCACTATTTTTTTTTTTTCTTGTGATGCTTCTGTGAAAGTTATGACTGAAGACTCCTTTTCAAATATTCAAACCAGCTGCCAGTAAATCTGATTTTTTTTTTTTTTTTTTTTTTTATCGCCTGCAATTATGGACAGTATTTCTAGGTGCAGCCAAAGAATGGAGGGTATGTTTGGTGACCACAGGATCTCATCTCTGCTGTTTGCAGATGATATCGTCCTGTTGACTTCATCAAGCAATGACCTACAGGTCTTGTTGGGACGGTCTGCTGAGTGTGAAGTGGCTGGGATGAGAATCAGTACCTCCAAGTCCGAGTCCATGGTCCTCAGCCGAAAAAGGGTGAATTGCCCTCTCCGGGTTGCGGACAACCTCCTGCCCCAAGTAGAGGAGTTTAAGTATCTCAGGGTCTCATTCACAAGTGAGGGGAGAATGGAGCGAGACATTGACAGACAGATTGGAGCAGCATCTGCAGTGATGCAGACGCTGTACTGGTCTGTTGTTGAACCAGATGCTTCGGGTAGATGGTGGCTCGTCAACCTGGGAAGGTAGCCCATCTAGGGGAAGGTAAACCCTGATTTCAAACCTCCGCTGCCTTGCGGCACACCCGGTCATGGGGAAGGCTTCGGGAGTCAACCCTGAGGTAAAATCCGGAGTCGGAGCCCCTAAGGCAGTTCTCTGTTGTGCTCAACATCGTTCTGGCAGCTCCTGCGACGGTGCTGGTGCCAAACTATAGCAGCCCTGCTGTTCCTTTGGATTCATCAGTGACGTGGAGAGGGGGGACATGCTGCATGGGTAACATCTTGTCCTCCATATCTTCCTGCCCAGGCTTGAATCCTACCAACGCCCAACGCTGGAAGGTAGAACACTGGTGCGCATCAGCCTGTTCAGCCACAGGTGGTGCTGTTCCAGCAGAGTAGACGTTTAGGATTCTCTTCCATGGTCATCCTAGACCGACGGAGGCCGACGAATTTAATACTGTAACTCCTACAACTCCTATTGATGTCTGTCTTGATGAGTTTACTCCAATCGACCTTTGTGAGTTAGACAAAATAGTTTATATTATATAAAATATTATATATATATTTTATATTATATAAAATAGAACACATTTTTTTAAATATCTTCAACTTAGAAACTTTATTCGATCAAATCAAAACTAGAAAAGCACTCGGAGAGCGCAGACCTCCGCCAAGCGGCACAGTTCCCCCCATAGAGTGTTTGTGTGTACGTTTTCAGATTCCCTGAGCATAAAAAGATATGACTAGCAATTGGATTCACAATGATTATTTGTTTATTTGACATGGACAGTGCAATAAACAGACAATTAATGAATGACAATCAATGTGATAGTGATAGGATTAGTGGTTCAGTAGTGTAAAATGGGGCTATAAGGGACGGTGGGTTAATAAGGGACACTTTTGTGGGAAATGTTTTAAATGTAATTCTGCTTTTTTTATTTTGAGCAGGACGCTGAGTTGTGTTGTTATTGTCAAATATCCATGAATCCTTCATCAAATCTAGGCGGAAGCAAAATTAAAAAAGCAGAATTACATTTAGAAAAGTGTCCCATATTACCCCGCCGTCCCTTATAGCCCCGTTTTACGGTTGTAAAAGCATTGCCTCCTTGGCGGAGGTAATAAACTGAAGTGTTGGTGTGTCCATCTCCTCCACTGACGGATGCAGATTGGTTAGACAGGTTGCCGTGGGTTTCATATTATATTGGGGTTGCGCTCCGCGGCAAAACAGAATTTAGAGTCTTCCCGGCAGAGAGGTCGTTTTTACGCAGCGCCTATAGCTGGGCGGGGAATTTGTGGCAAATAATGGGGCGGCGGACAGGTGGCCGTGTCAGGTTTTGCAGCGTGGCGCAAAAACAGGCACGCTGGCGGGCCCAGGGCAGCAGTGTTTTCCGCGTGCTTTTGTGCCTAAAACGTTGAAGAACGCGGAGTTTGTGTTGGTCAGACACGACAACCAGCGCAATGTGCGCAGCGCCTATGGCTGGCACAGGCACGCTGGGGGTCCGAGGCCAGCAGTGTTTTCCGCATGCTTTTGTGGCTAAAACGTTGAAGAAGGCGGAGTTTGTGTTGGTCAGACACGACGCCCAGCGCCGTCCATTGCGCCTGCGCACATGTTGAAAATGGCCCTATGTCACAGTGTGGAAAAATGCTTTAAAAAAATTCCTGTATCCAGACGGTGAACCGGATCACCCCCAAAATTTAATCAGTTCTTCCTTGTACCATTTCCAACAACGCCTGAAAGTTTCATGCAAATCCGTCCAAGACTTTTTGAGTTATTTTGCTAACCAACAGACAAACAGACAGACAGACAAACAGACAGACAAACACACAAACCCTGGCAAAAACATAACCTCCTCCTGGCCTTTTCGGCCTGGCGGAGGTAATAAAGCTCTCACTCGACCTATCTATTCATCCTTGGAAAAAATGTTGATGAAAGATAGTAAAAGAAAGGGTATTATTTCAGAGTTTTATAACTCATTGACACTATCTTCAAGTGAAAATTCACTGAAAAGATTAAACTACTGGAAAGAAGATCTGCAAACTGAAATTTCAGAGGAACAATGGGAATTGGCTTGTACAGAAGCTCAAACCAAATCAATAAATGTACGCCTTAAATTGATACATTTCAAATGGTTAATGCGGATGTATGTTACACCGGAGGAGTTAAATAGATATAACAAAAATATACCAGATACATGCACAAAATGCATGGAAAGTAAAGGAACCCTATTTCATTGTGTATGGGAATGTAGATTAATAAGAATGTTTTGGGAAGAGGTGAGGGTAACAATTGAAAAAATAATCTCAAAACAAATCATATTGAATCCTAAACTGTTTTTGTTGGGTCTGTACCCAGAAAAGCATAGTTTTAATAAAAGTGAAAGAACATTCATAGACCTCAGTTTGCTTAATGCCAAAAAATGTATTGCACTATTATGGAAAAAGACTCATAGACCAGATGTGACTCAGTGGTTAAGACAGATGTTAACAAACCTTCCATTAGAAAGAATAACATATATACTGAAATCAAAGGAAGTTGTGTTTGAGAATATATGGAGACCTTTTATTGATTATGTAAAAAATTTAAACATAACTCTTGAAGAAGAAGGTGAATGATGTTTGTGGACCTTGTAAATTCCAAACTGGTGAACATAATATGTATACTTATGTGTTGGATTGTCTAGACTAAACAGAGGAGCATTGTTGAAGATTTGATTTTGTTGGTGGTTGTTGGTGTTTTTTAGTGCATTTTTTTTTTTGTAGTGCTTTGGTGTTGGTGTTTGGTTGTTTGTATCATGTTTGTTAAAAAAAAGGTTCAATAAAGATATTGTGGAAAAAAAAAAAAATAATCATATCTTTCGTTTTTGTTGTATTCAGCTGCAGGTAGGAATCCTCACACCAGTGAACAAAGTCATCAACTACTGGGCCGTGGCCACTCTCACCATCCTGGAGGAGACTGACATTGACTGAGTCATCAGCATACTTTATAATGTGTCTGTTGTCATGTCTGCTCCGACACATGTTTGTGTACAGGATGAAGAGTAGTGGTGACAACACACCCCTGAGGAGAGCCAGTAGAAGAGCACTTTAGGTCAGACAATGTGCCATTGACCCTTACTCTCTGCGTCCTGTTGGTTAAGAAATCCAGAATCCAACCCACCAGATTATTGCTCGAATCAAAATGTTGCAGGAGCCTGTCAACTAAAATATGAGGTTGGATTGTATTAAAGGCAGAAGAAAAGTCCACAAATAAAAGCCTGGCATGTGTCCCATTAAAATCCAGATGTTTAAAAAGCATGTTAAACATATTGACAGTGGCATCCTCCACTCCTCTGTGAGGCCTATAGGCAAACTGCAGAGGATCCAATGCATGTTCAGTCTGCCCTAGGACCTCACATCTGACCAGTTTTTCAAAAATTTTCATTAAAACTGAAGTCAAAGCAACTGGTCTAAAGTCGTTTACCGTTTTAGGACAGCTGGATTTTGGAACGGGAACAACCACGGCTTCTTTCCAGATCTTGGGCACATGTTGTGTCTGTAAGGACTTATTGAAAATGTAATGAAATATAGGACTCAGTTCATGTGCACAGGACTTTACCAAGCGCCCACATATATTATCAGGGCCCTGACTTTTGTTCACTTTTACAGCGCAGCACTCTCTTTTAACATCCTGCACCTCAATATTAAAGTGCTGATTGTCTTTGAGTTTCTGTTTCAAATCTTGGATTTCTGTGCTGAAATCAAAGGAGTCAAAACGACCATAAAAACAATTAAGAGCATTAGCCAGCTCTGTGTCTGAATTAAAACCATCTAACAACACACGATTACTGTACTCTGTGCTCTGAAGGCCTGCAATAGTTTTCATACTGGCCCAGGCCGAACCAAGTTTATTTGCTGCCATCCTGCTTTCCAATTCTGATTTATAATTCTGTTTCGCTCTTAAAATTTCGGCCTTCAGCTCCTTAGTGGCAACCTGTAGCTCAGAAACAGACCCCTGTTTAAAGGCAAGTGCTTTCCTCTGTAAGCAGGATTTAACTGATTTAGTAACCCATGGTTTGTTGTTGGGATATATTTTGACACGTTTATGTGGAACAATCTTATTTTGACAGAAAGCCATATATGAGCATGTGAGCTCAGCCAGAGAGTCCAAATCATCCCCGCAGGCCATTATGAACATCTCCCAGTCTGTACAGTCAAAGCATTCCTGGAGGCTGTGCTCTGAATCTTCTGTCCACACATCAATGTCTCTCATCTCCACCTTGCCTCTTCTGAGAGCAGTTTTATATGTGGGCAGCAAATGTACACAGTTGTGATCTGAGGATCCTAAAGGAGGAAGGGGGAGTGATTTATAGGCCCTCTCTATGGATCCATAGCACAGGTCCAATGTCTTTTTTCGCCTGGTTGGGCAGGAGACATACTGATAAAAGTTTTTAAGTGTCTTCTTTAAAGAAACATGGTTAAAATCCCCAAGAATGAAGTTTGGCGCCTCTGGAGAAATTGATTGCAGCTGCTGGATCACATCAAAGATGGTTCTGGAGGCGGAGTCAGTGTCTGCCCTCGGATGAATGTACACAGTTGTGATGAAAATTTGGGGAAACTCGCGAGGCAAATAAAAGGGGCGTAGTGACACAGACAGCAGCTCCACATCGGGTGTACAGATGCGTTCTCTGACCGTGACAGATGTGCAGTACTGCTTATTAATGTATAAACATACTCCGCCCCCCTGACGCTTCCCCGTTACCTCTTCCTGCCGATCCGAGCGCAGCGGGGCTCCAAAGCCGTCAATCCACAGGTCTGCATCTCGGTCATGCGCAGTAAGCCAAGATTCAGTGAAAGCCATGACGCAGCAGTTCTTAAAATCCTTCTGGTAGCATACATTCCCTTGAATTTCATCCACCTTGTTTCTCACAGACTGTGCATTCCTAAAAATTATCGAAGGAAGAGGAATGTTACCAAACTGACGTCTCCTAAGGCGCAATTTCACACCTCCACGCCTTCCGCGCTTCCTTCTGCCGCCTCTCTTTTCACCGCTGTGTCCGTCTCTCAAAATAAAGTCCGGCAGTTGCAGCTTGGGCTCAATCACAGCCGCTGCATCAGCTGTGTTTAAGTGTAGCAACACGTCCCTGGAATATTGTATTCTGCCCGCTATTCTGCCCGCCATGGAGCCGAACGCGTTTACTTCAGAGACAAAGTTCTTTTGGGTAATGACCAAAAGAATGAGATTGCGGATACAAGCAGCTGAAATGAGCTTTCTCCATTGGATTGCTGGACTCACCCTTAGAGATGGGGTGAGGAGCTCAGTCATCCGGGACAGGCTCAGAGTAGAACCACTACTCCTCCACATCGAAAGGAGCCAGTTGAGGTGGTTTGGGCATCTGATCAGGATATCTCCTGGCACATCCCACTGGGAGGAGACCCGGGGGCAGACCCAGGACACACTGGAAAGATTACGTCTTCCAGCTGGCCTGGGAATGTCTTGGCATCTTCGCTGAAGAGCTGGAGCAGGTGGCTGGGGAGAGGGAAGTCTGGGCTTCTCTGGTTGAGCTGCTGCCTCCGCAACCTAGGACCCCCAGAAAAGCGGTAGAAGATGGATGGATGGATAGAATTATACAGGTTATTTATTTATTTAGTCTGTTTATTCATTTTTGACTTGCTCATTCTTTCAGCTTAAAAATGAATATAAATATTTCTTGCACAGGGAATCTGGCATTTATCCATCTATAAATGCATGGAATCTGCCTGTGTGTCTGTTCCACGCATATCTCTTGAACCGTTTGTCAGACTGACCTAAGGTTTTATACATGTTTTGCTGAGGTTACAAGGGTGTGCATCCCCGAGTAAGGAGTTGCTCAGTCAAAATATGTAATTTTTATCAATAAAAGTTTAGCCACCACTCTGTCACTGCTCTGTGTCTCTTCATGACCTGACTTCAACAAGTGTGGGCGGGGTTTCGGATTGACTCAGTGTTGATTGGATAATACGCAGCATCATAGCCATGCTGATTGGATAATACACGGCACCACAACCATGCTGATTGGATAATACACAGCATCACGACCTGTCCATCACCACAGTGTTCCCTGGACAAAACAAGGAAGTAAAAAATAACAAATTTGACTAGATAAAGATAATAATGAAGATTTAATGCTTCAAAAAATTATACCATAAAGTTGCCATGATTGCGTAGGTCTAAAGGATAATTCGGCATATGTGGAGAACATGAGGTGCGCGAGCAGAATGGGCGCAGCGCCAGTGGGAACCAGGTCTGACATGCAGGGAGAAGCAGCGGCCAGACACGACCTGGCTCAAAGGCACGCTAACTGATGGCGATAAAAAAAAAAAAATATTTTCAATAAAGTGAAAAAAAAAAAGAATGCATGGAGTATGCTTTTGCCCTGAGGCTGATTTATCATGGAAAGCAGCTGAGCTCTGTGGTTCCAGCGATCACCTGACTGGATCCACCTCCTCCGGTGTTCTGACATTTTGGCATATCTATCAGAACAGCACTGGACAGCTGATGGTACAGACTGCAAAGGTTAAAAAAAAAAACAACACATGGGAGGGGGGGGGGTCCTACAACCTTTGCTCCACAAATGCGGAACGTATCAACCATACGCTGGATATGTGGGAAAATTTTCAGCATGGGGCACATATTTTTTCCAGTTTATACAATTTTTCACCGAGTCTAAGGTGTGTGCAAAAAAAAAAAAATGTTTTGGTTAGTGTTTAGATGGTCAAAAATGAGACTGTTTAGGCAGAATAATAATAATAATAATAAAAAATAATCTTGCATCAAGAAAAAACAAACCGCTTACAATAGAGCCGTGGTGCTCACATTGTGTGACTTCGCCAGTCACACCCTCAAGGTTCAGATCATTATTTGGCCCTCAGTATCACCCCAGCGCAATGATATAAGCACCGCCTCAATCTTAGCATTAAAGTTTTAGAAAACCTTTCAGTAACAAAATATTGCTAAAATTTTAAATGATACACTACAATGGGTCTCAAATATTTGTAAACATGTCCTGTTATAGTACTGCATGAGTTTATTGACGATACACAGAAGAAATTCAATATTACACTGAACTCATCACTGAATAGTGATAAACTAAAATAATTATGATGACTGAACAACTCCCATTCCCCAAAGTGCAAGATACACTATTATCTTGAATATAAGTGATAAAAGATCAGAGAAATAAGTGATCTGACAAACAAATAAACAAGGGATCTGAAATAGTCGTTAATATTGGATGTCCCATTCATTTTCAATATTTAGGTATTCTGCAATTAAGATCCACACAATCAAATAAATCTTAGTGTCATTTACTCCCTTTTATATTTGTCAGAGTCTAACATGTGACTGCCTGCATATAGTCTACACCTCTTTTTATTCCACTTTCAAACACAGCCTACATTTGGGCCTGTAAAGCCTGACTGGGATACCTGTTTCAGACAGGAATGCTTGTGTTCTATGGACAATGCACTAGTAGTTATAATCCAAAGTCTCTAGTAAAACTTCTACTCGTCATCCATTAGTTACAACATCAGTTTTCACACCCGTGGACCCATGTGCACGTATGGTTGCTTCTGTGATGTGTCATGGGCACGCAGATGTTTCTCTCTGGGTCTAAACAAATTACTGAATTCCTTATTAAATTTAATTTTAATAGTGCACAATGCCTTTTTTTTTTTTTAAACAAACATTATCTAGCTTTTAGAGGAACCATTTCTACAGGTTAAAGTCTTTTAGGGCTCTCTTGTACATCAGTTAATTACTAAGGTACAGCCTAAAGTTAAAGACCTGAAATTAGTTGCATTACCTGGAAGGTTTTTTTTAACCTTCTTAAGCTGCAAAACGCCAAACATTCCATCATTCAGTCGTTCCATTTTCTCATTTTCCTTATGTGCATATGTACAACACGAAATGATGATTCTTTTCAACATCACTCACCAGTCCTTTGGCCACCAGTATTTGGTCCTGATGGCACTGTGATGATCAGCTTACTGTTGTACTCACGGCGCACTATAGACTTGCCACACCTACACACAGAAGAGATGTGTAGTGAGGATTCTGACTTTAAATACTGCTGGATCACCTTCATTTTAAGCACACTTTATCTAATACTGATGTTATTAACAGCTGTAGTCTCAGGGTTCATGTGTTGCTTTACTGCTGAACTCATTGAGCTGCACAGCAGATCACACAATCACGACACAATCCTATTCTGTGGAAACAATCTTGATACCAAGATTAAACAACAGACAAGTTACCCGCAGTTATGGCACTTCCTAGTTTTCATGTGGACCTTCCAGAAGTTATTAATCAGACTGCTCTTCTTTTCAACCACGTGCTTAATCTAAAAATTGACAAACACACACAACACCACAAACCCACAGATTACGGTCAGTGTGGTTATTACGTACTCCATACCTACTATAAAGCACAGACACTGTTTCTATATTTTTGATAATGTGTATCTGCTTGTCTTTGTGCCAGTTTGAAAGTGCTTACTCACAGGTTTGGGGTTCTCTGAATCTTGACTGCTCGCTCCAACTACTGCATCTATAAACTCCCTCAGCACCCGCTCAATATCATCTCCAGTAGCCTTACTGTTCTCTTCCAGGTACTAAAACACAAATCATTAGATCACTACAAAAAATAATGACACAGAAGAGCGGTTCGCAAATCATCATGTGACATCAAATTCTTTAACCGACCTTGCTGAGAACATGTTCAACTTGGTAGACCTCCTGCATGGCCCCGTGGTCCAATAACTTGAGCTGGTTCAGCAGCAAGTGGATGGCACCTCGGGAACACGTTAACGTATGACACATAAAACATGATCCACAAATCAGTAGGTAGAGTTTCTGACGGAGGAGAGAGGATCAAAGATTAAGGAAGCGAAAGGAGATATTTCCATCCCATCAAATGACTATTTTTTTGTTTGCGTGTGATGCTTACATCAAAAAATAATGGGTTGTATACAGGTAGAGGTAACTCTACATGTCCAAGGTGTCCTGGACAGTTGTGGAAATCCTGGCAGCAGGTTGAACACACCTGGTGAAGACAATACCAGAGAACAGCATGAAAATAATGAATGCAAGAGATCACAAGCCTTTAATGTGGACTACAAAGCAATTTTTAGTGAAAGCCCAAATTGTGTTAGTGTAAACAACGTGTAGAAAAAAAAAAAAACAGCGACAAAGAGGTAACTTCACAATGGTAAGCCAGATAGCTTTTGATTATTTTTTGTGTTAGATAAAATTTGTGCTAACCTGGAGAAAATGACAAGGTTCAAAGGAAAAAAAAAAAATCTTTTTACATGATTCAATTGCAATCAAAGCATTTATGCATACAACATGCTATTAACTAGGGCTGTACAAACACTCGATCATCTGGATATTTGTTTACTACACTGGTACTTGATCATTCAGCTTTTCCCCCCCTTAAGAGTCCAATTTTAGTAAAACGTAGATTTAAAATGGCAAAAATTGGAGAGAAAAAAAACCACTCAACATACCGGTTTATATAAACACATTTGAAAATATACACACAAAAAAACAGAGATATTTGTGAGAGAAAAACTTGAATTTCTGAGAAAAGCTGGAAATTTTGTGGAAAATACTGTATATCTATTAAAAAGTTACATATTTAGCAGTAGTCACATTTGTTGACTGAATTTTATTTTGCAAATTTAAAAGAAAAAAGATACAAGATAAAAGTTTCACATTTATAAGAAAACTCTAAAAAAATTCTGATAAGCGATTGATGCTGTTGCAGTCCACAGAAGGAGAAGAAAGACTATACAAAACTGTTGGATAGTCATTTGCATTACTATCAAAAACAAACTTAAATATGAATCCGTTTTTGGTTAAGACATCATCTACAGCTTACTGCAAATCTATCACTACTGACTTGTACAGAGTCTTTTTTTCTTTAGTCATTATTTGTTCATGCACTGCATACACACGATAAAAAACGTACCTCTTTCAAGTCTGCTGGTCCCAGGGCCAGATCATACAGACTGTTTGGGGCCACATTTCCAACACCATCCAGGAACTTGAAATTAGTGATGGCCTTCACACTCAACTTCCTATTAATGAGATCAAAATTATTATAATTATGATATAAGCATAAGTGCTATTAGACTTTTACATAGTCATAGGGTATTGGACTTAAATAGTGATGCTAATATGTCATTCAAGTTATGTTCTGTTCCCAGTATTTGTTCAGGTTGCTTTTGAAGACATTCAGTGATGGGGCTGTGACTATTTCTGCTGGCAACTTGTTCCATTCCTTGACTGTCCGCTGGGAAAAAAAGTTTTTTCTGACTTGTAATCTAGAAAAGTGTTGGTACGGTTTCATCTCGTGGCCTCTCAGGGGGTGTGATGTAGACTTTGTAAAGAAGTCTAATCGTACTCTATCAACATTGTTTAGAATCTTCCAAGTTTCAATTAGGTCCCATCTGAGTCTTCTTCTCTCCAGTATTGTGATTTTCAACTTTTTCAATCTCTCTTCATAGGGTAGATGTCTGATGCTAGGTACTAATTTGGTGGAATGTCTCTGGATGTTCTCCAAAATCTTGATATCTTTCTGATAGAATGGGTTTTAAACTTGCACAGCATATTCTAGATGTGGCCAAACAAATGTCCTGTACAGGATTATAAAGCTATTCTTATCCAAGGCTTCAAAACTTCTTCGAATCATCCTGAGGATCTTCATACTTTTCTCAAAATTTCTGTGCCCCACATGCATTCTCTTACATTTTTCAGTGTTAAAGGAAAGTGACCACTTTTTTGGACCATTCATTTGCTCTGTCTAGATCGGCTTGTAGTTGTTGGTCGTTCTCAGCTTTAATAATGCGGTAGATTTTACTGTCATCAGCGAAGAGTAGGGCTGTCACGATAACCACAATTATGTAATAACACGCTACGGACACGCCTACCACGGAGGAAAACCACCAACTGCAACAACTGCAGCGTTCACTTTTTTTTGTGTGTGTGGCTATATCTCATTGTTCACTTATGTGCCCCTATTGATTATTAAATAAATTGCTAAATGCAAGTTTATTTTTTATTGCCAACAGCATGTTTGCACCCGGTACTCTAGAAGCTTCCACAGCACATGGTGCTGCTGCTGTCAGCACCTGGCAGCGGCAGCACCATTTGGGGCACTCTCTCCAGATGGACTCCAGCAGGCAGTTAATGGGGAAAACGTTTGGACTCCTTGTTAAATACAGCTGTGACAGTGAGCACTGAAAGGGCACAAAGTGTGTTAATTCCTTCTGAGCGGAGTGTATATGATCCTGACTGTGTATGCTCCTGTGTATGAGCTCCGGGAGCAGCTTGTTTGAATGTGATTTTTCGAACAGCGGAAAAATCATGGAGACAAGAGCCACGCAGGGTCCTGTACGGAGACTGTCCTGCTTAAATAAGCTGAATGTTGCTGCAGTCTCCAGTCCACACACCCTGTAGTTCTCACTACTGCTTTATGAAAATGATTGGGGTTTTTTTTTTTTAACAGAATCAGTAGTTCATGCCTGTAGAAAGAGCGGAGCTCTGCACAGCTGTCACACACGCACATAAAGTTGAGAGCAGAGCTGCAGTGAGACTCTCACAGCTTCCCTCATTTGCCATATAAGTTATAAACCCTGTTTAAATTACAAGTCCACAGGGTCCTAAAAACATCTGCAATAATACCGCATACTGCAGTGTTGAGCTGTCCACCGTCACCACAGGGGAAATTCTTCTACTGCGACAGCCCAAGTGAAGAGTTTAACAAGTGAGATGAAATCACTACCAAAGTCATGCACAAAGATCAAAAATAGAAGGGGAGCTATCACTGAGCCCTGCAGCATGCCACTGATGACTTCTGCTTCTGCTGAGCTGCTACAGCCTATGGACACCTGCATCCTTCTTTCTGTCAGGAAATCTTCCAGCCATTTATACAAATTTCCAGCAATCCCATAGCACCGCAACTTCACTAATGGACGACTGTGGGACACTGTGTCAAAGGCCTTCCTATAATCAAGATACAATGAATCAATTCCCTTGGTCGAGTGCACAGGTCCAATCTTCAAGAGTTTGTAGCAAATTAGTCAAACATTATTTGCCTTTGGTGAAACCATGCTGGTCAGGGTTCATCAAGTTGTTCTCTTCTAGATGTTTTTAGTAGGCAATAACAAACTAGGGATTCTAATATCTTAAAAGCAATACAAGTTCAGACTTATTGGGCAATAGTTTTTCACTTTAAGTCTTGATCCCTTCTTATAAATGGGAGAGATCTTAGCCCTTTTCCAATCAAGTGGTAACTTGGCCTCGCTTAGGGATCGCTTGAAGATGATGCACAAATTTAAGCATAGCTCTTCTGCACATTCCTTTAGAAGTTTGGGGTGCATGTTATCAGGAACTTGAGATTTATCTTCCTTGAGAGTTAGAAGTCTCTTTTTTCCAGCTTCATACGTGATGTTGACATTGCTGACACTCACATCCAAGTCTAGTGTGAAGTTTGGTAGGGAACCCTCGTCTCTCAAAAAAACACTTTTGAAAAATCTGCAAAATTTGTCTGCTGTTTCCATGTCTGACACCATCTTCGATCCACCTTCCTTTAGTACTTGGGTTACTGTGGTCTTCACGTTCTGCTGATCCCTAACATACTTGTAAAACAGCTTAGGTTGACTTTTAAAATTTCTGACCCTTTTTTTTTTTTTCCATTCTCCATTTTTGCCCTTCTTATCTCTGTACAGAGTTCATTCCTAACATCAGCATAGGCTCTGTATTCGATTCGTCTGCCAGTGGCTACATACGTGCTTCTTCCATAGGTTCTGTTTTTTCTTGACCTTCTTCTTGATACTATTGGTCGGCCATACTTTTATATTCTTCTTCTTGATCTCTGTTACACGAGTTGCTACCTGGGTCAGAACATGATGTTTAAAGATGTCCCACGCTTCATTTACCTACCTTGCCTGAAGCAAGGTTTCCCAATCTAATTCTCTCAAGTTTTGCCTCATTGTATCATAGTCCGCTCTCCAATAATTTTGTCTCGCTACAGCTTGCCTCTCATGCAGCTGGTTCTGTAAAACAAATGTGAATCTAATCCCTGAGTGATTGCTCTTCCCCAAAGGAGCACATTTACTAAGGTTGTCCACTGTATTCTCATCTTTGGTGAATATTAAATTGAGTAAAGATGGCTGACAACCATCTCTACATCTTGTCTTAAAATTTACATTGTAGCGGTTTGATTAAACCCCCCACAACACACAAACAGAACACAGAGACAGTCAGCTCGCACTCCTGGGGTTTGTTCCGCTGCATGCTGAGTTTACAGCCTTGAAGTTAAAGTGTTCATGCATTTTGCCCTTACTGTGACCTAGAGACTCAGATCAATATGTAGATGTGCTTGTTAGCCTCTTTGTCTGACGCTTGGAGCGAGGTCTAGCTAATCTGCCCATTGTGATGTATGTCTTACAAATGCAAATACCTCCTGCCTGTTCTGTTGTCCCTTTGATCATTCTAAACTGTGGGGTACGTCTCTTTGATGTATTGTTATGATCAAGTATTTAAGGTGCAACTCTGTAACGCAATCTCTCTCTCACTCTGATCCTGCAACTGGTAGACACACACGTGTCCGCCTCTCCTCTTCTTCACTGAGAGCCTGAGGAATTTGGCTTCAGCCTGCTCACGCTAAGGGCTGGAGCCAAGTTCCCGTGACGGCGGTATGATTAATAAAACCTGCTTAAAACCACAGCATCGCTGCTTATTTTATCATGCCGCCTCACTGGTGACCCCTCGAACACGCACACGTTTTGTGCGAAAGCAACCTTCCGAGCTGGACAGCCGCACAGCTGCGTTGGTGACCCCTTGAAGACGCACACGCTTTGTGCGACGCAGCCTTCTGATTTGGACGGCCACGCTGGCGAACCGACGCTGAAAAAAACGAGCGGCCAGCGAACGCAACACCCGGACACGCACACGCTTTGTGCGAAGCAAACTTCTGGTCCGGACCGCGACTGGTGACCGCTTCACGGTGAGATCTGCACGCCTGAGATCTACACATCCACGCTGGACCGGCCGCTCTCACAGAGAGCGCACGCACCTCGTCCTCTCTCCACGACGGCAACCTCCAGGGCCGACGGAGAGCGCAGCGCGTGGAACTGAACGCACCATGGCTGCACGAGCCCGGGGCACAAAGATCGCCTATTGCCTCGCACCGCTCCAACGCGTCTCCTCCCTCTCACCGCTCCAACGCAGCTGCATGAGCCGAGGAACAAAAGATCGTCTATTCCCTCCCGCCGCTCCAACGCATCTGCACGGGCCTGAGGGACTAAAGATCGTCTATTTTCTCTCACCGCTCCAACGCACCATGGCCAATCTGCAGCAACAGCTCAACCTGGATTTTATCGGCGCCGTCTGCGCTGATCTCCGCCAAGTTTCTGCACCCTGACTCGCCACTCCAGCGGCCCACCCACGCCATGGAACCCCCGCGCACGCTCAGGGAGTTACAAGGACGGCGCATCACGCACGGGACAAGTAACGGCTCCACAGACTGCTTTCCTCCTTCGCCGCTGCCTTTCAGGGCTGCACGCTCACCTGAGGCACGCATGCAGCATGATCGAAGGATTTGTTAACAGTCTCAGCCACGCCAGAGACCGCCATCGTCCTCCGCCGCTGCTCACAGAACCTTCAGGGCTGCTCGTTCACCTGAAGCAAGCACGCAGCTCGCCACTGGATTTTTTAATGGTCTTAGCCACGGCACAACGGGATTTCAGCCGTCAGCTGTTCCCGGGAGCTTTGGGGTTGCTTCAGCACCCAAAGCCAACAGTCCCTATGCTTTGTTTACTTTTTCTCTTACAGCCGCTCCTGCTTTTCTTCATGGCCACGAGAGGAGTCAGAGACTAATTTTTCTTCTTGTGGACCGCTGCACGTTCAACGGGACCAGCCCTTCGACACTGCGGACCCACAAGCCATTTTTGCGCGGCTCAGGACGATTTCACAGCTCCTGCCGGCACTTACTACCCCTCCCCTCCCTCCCCCTCCGCCTGCAGCGAGCTTCTCCCACAGCTCGCTCACACAGATGGATCATCGAGGTCGCGGCCCCCTGCCGCGTCCTCTGGGGGGGGGAGCGTGTGTGGCGGTTCGTTTTAACCCCACAACAGACTAAGGACACTCAGCCCTCTTTTCTCTGTTTTCCTGCCACACTACTGAGATGCAATGTGCCATTCATGTATTTGTGATGCAAACATGCATGTATTGTGATGTAATGCGCCATTCTGTATAGTGTGCATATGGCTTGTCCTTACTGTGCTTTTTCTGAGCATCTTACATATGTAGATGTGCTTTGGTGTATTAATGTCTACAGGTAGACGAGTTTCTTCTGTCTCACCTATGTGATGTTAATCGTTGCCTTTCATGCCTTTCATAGGCTGCACGGTGGCGCAGTGGTTTAGCACTGTGGCAGCACAGTTTTACCCTCGGCCGGGGGATCGCGGGGATCATGAGATCGTGGGTTCGATCCCAGCCCCCGACCAACAGTGAGCTGTGTGGAGTTTGCATGTTCTCCCCGTGTTGCGTGGGTTTACTCCGGGATTTCTCCGGTTTCCTCCCGCATACTAAAAACATGTAGGTTTAGGGCGCTCGCGCACGCAGCGACCAGCAGCCGGTGGCTTGTCACCAGACTGCAAACCAAGTCTACCTACGGGTACAAATAAGTAACAACAACAAAAAAAAAAAAAAAAAAAAAAAAAAAAATGGTATTCACATCGCGGAGCAGCAAACACTTTTGGCACGACTACCCCCCCCCCCCCTCCTGCACAGAGCTTTTCCCTGCTCGCTGCCCAGACTGCAACATCGAGGTCACGGTCCCCTACCGTTTCCCTCTTGGGGGGGAGCAGTGTAGCGTTTGATTAAACCCCCCACAACACACAAACAGAACACAGAGACAGTCAGCTCGCACTCCTGGGGTTTGTTCCGCTGCATGCTGAGTTTACAGCCTTGAAGTTAAAGTGTTCATGCATTTTGCCCTTACTGTGACCTAGAGACTCAGATCAATATGTAGATGTGCTTGTTAGCCTCTTTGTCTGACGCTTGGAGCGAGGTCTAGCTAATCTGCCCATTGTGATGTATGTCTTACAAATGCAAATACCTCCTGCCTGTTCTGTTGTCCCTTTGATCATTCTAAACTGTGGGGTACGTCTCTTTGATGTATTGTTATGATCAAGTATTTAAGGTGCAACTCTGTAACGCAATCTCTCTCTCACTCTGATCCTGCAACTGGTAGACACACACGTGTCCGCCTCTCCTCTTCTTCACTGAGAGCCTGAGGAATTCGGCTTCAGCCTGCTCACGCTAAGGGCTGGAGCCGAGTTCCCGTGATGGCGGTATGATTAATAAAACCTGCTTAAAACCACAGCATCGCTGCTTATTTTATCATGCTGCCTCAACATGCTGCATTAGAAATTCATCTTGTGCAGCTTCAAAAAACTTATTTGCCAATGACGGGCTGTCGCCATTGACGTTAGAGGTTGTCCACTGTATTTGTGGTAAACTGAAATCACCCATTAGGAGATAGTACTTGTAGCAGAGTCTTACTGATAATCTTACTTGTTCCAGTAGCCGCTCATTATTTTCCTCATCCGAGTTGGGACTTCTATAACAGCAACCCACCAGTATCCTGTCACCACTATGTAATTCCACTGTGGCCCATACCAAGTTCTCAAAGGTAATGTAATCCATGTCACTGGATGCTGCACTTGTTAATGTCTCACTGATGTAGAGTAAAACTCCCACGCCCCTTTGACCCTGCCTATCATTTCTGTAACGAGTGTATCCTTGTATGTTGACCTGACCTTCAAAGGTGATGCTATCACACCAGCATTCTATTATGCCAATTATTTTTGGTCTCCAAGCATTAATCATTTCTCTGAGTTCAACAAACTTGCCATTAATGCTTTGTGCATTTGTGTAGTAACAGTCCAGCGATGAAGGTGCTGAGTTGCTATTTTGGTGAGCATCCACTACATCCATGTGTAGTGGATTCAGAACAGCTCTGTTTGGACGATGGGAAACATAATCCAGCTTTTCCATATGCGTGTACTTAGTATGAAGACTAAATAATATAAGCATTTCTCACATAATAATACAGGGGAATATGGCTGAAATTTAAATTAAGGAAATAAAAAACTGAAGTGTTCACTCAAACACACGTACACACACACACTGATCTCAGGGTGCCAGTCACTTTATGCAACAATGGCCTGCTCTCTTTGCACAACATGTCATTTTAACCCTCTATGTGCCCTGATAAGTGCAGGGGTGTCCAATCATGTGCCATGGAGGGCCAAGACCCTGGAGGTTTCTACCCAGTCTCTTCAGTAAGTGTTTTCACGGATCAGCAATCAGTGGGAAGAAATTCAGTGGAATCTGCTGTTGAAGACACTGGTTGGAGGTAAAGCCTGCAGGGTCTTGGCCCTCCATGGCACATGATTGGACACCCCTGCACGACATGCCGTCTTAACTATTCTTTTAATCGTATTTAGTTATTTTGCACACCCTTAGTATTTTTAGTTAGTTTCTGGTTGGGGGGTTGGTTTTCTTTGCACTGATGTTTAATGTTTGGTGTTAGGTGTTATTCATATTTCCTACTTTGTGTTTACCTTGCTGCACCGTGGGTCTCAGAGTAACGTAATTTCAATTCTCTGTATGTGCTGTACATATGACAGAACTGACAATAAAGTTGACTTTGACTAATAGAACAACTGTGATTTGACAGTCACTTAGTTGCAACAAACAACTGAAAAATAAAAAGTTATTGTCCACCAACTGAATACACCCCAGCTAAAATGTGGAACCGTAAATTTTACAGTACGTAGCCACGAGCAGACATGTTGTTTTGAAC
Organism: Pholidichthys leucotaenia; assembly: GCA_020510985.1. Taxonomy (NCBI): domain Eukaryota; kingdom Metazoa; phylum Chordata; class Actinopteri; order Cichliformes; family Pholidichthyidae; genus Pholidichthys; species Pholidichthys leucotaenia. The sequence continues at coordinate 361,323,868 of CM035840.1, forward strand.
TCATGTAGCCAAAACATAAAAAGCTTCTCCTCACCTTATCTCCTCGGTAGAGTACAGGCCAAAAGACACTCCCTCTAAGCGCCGCCATGGCACGTCTTTTCCAAACATTTTGGAAAATTATTATCAGTTTATGTTGTAATAGCGTATTTGTTCATAGCCTACAGAGTGCCGAGCGTTGTCTCGAATTTCACACGTGGGTCCGCAGAAATCGAGCACTAGAAGTGTGTGTGTGTGGGGGGGCGCAATAAATCCACATTAATGGACTTTTCTACACAAGTAATTAACTTTTTATTCTAAAATTCTCTTCTGTACCACTAAACTAGAAATACTAAAAATCCGTAGCAAATAACAGCAAAAACGTACCTTCACATCAGAGAAATTAACTGTTTATATTAAGCCCTCCCCCCTTTTCTTACGGCACATGGATTCTTCCTCCCATAAACCCTCAGTTGTTAACAATATGGCGGCGCCCAGGAGGTTCATAGGACGATTTATCTACGGGAACAGACGGTTTCTGCAGTATAGCGTGGAGCAGCTCTTGGGTTACAGGTAAAATAATAATAATTAAAATGTTTGTTTTAAAACACCCGCATTTGTCAGGTGTCTTTAGGGCTGCGTGTTTTGCGTGGTGCCACCTTAGCGTGATAGCAGTAGCTAGCGCTTTCCCTGTGACAAGTCACATTTCCTTTTTGGAGTCTGTGACTGGGGTGCTGGAGGGTGCTCCTCCTGGAGACTCCATTGTCCTACTGGGGGACTTCAATGCGCACGTGGGCAACGACAGTGAAACCTGGAGGGAGGTGATTGGGAGGAACGGCCTGCCCGATCTGAACCCGAGTGGTGTTCAGTTATTGGACTTCTGTGCTAACCACAGTCTGTCCATAACGAACACCATGTTCAAGCATAAGGGTGTCCATATGTGCACCTGGCACCAGGACACCCTAGGTTGCAGGTCGATGATCGATTTTGTTATCGTATCATCAGACCTGCAACCGTGTGTCTTGGACACCCGAGTAAAGAGAGGTGCAGAACTGTCAACTGATCACCACCTGGTGGTGAGTTGGATCCGATGGCAGGGGAGGAAGCCATTCAGACCTGGTAGACCCAAACGTATAGTGAGGGTGTGCTGGGAGCGTCTGGGTGAGGCCCCTGTCCGGGAGGTCTTCAACTCCCACCTCCGGAAGAACTTCAACCACATTCCGAGGGAGTCTGGAGACATGGAGTCTGAATGGGCCATGTTCTCCACCTCTGTTGTTGAAGCGGCGGCCCAGAGCTGCGGCCGCAAGGTGGTCGGTGCATCTCGTGGTGGCAACCCCCGAACCAAGTGGTGGACACCAGTGGTGAGGGGGGCCATTAAGCTGAAGAAGGAGTCCTATCAAGCTTGGTTGGCTTGTGGGACTCCCGAAGCAGCTGAGGTGTACCGGCAGCCAAGCGGAGTGCAGCTCGGGTGGTTGCTGAAGCAAAAACCCGGGTATGGTGAGGCCATGGAACAAGACTTTCGGTCGGCTTCAAAGAGATTCTGGCAAACTGTTCGGCGGCTCAGGAGGGGAAAGCAGCTCCCCGTCCACACTGTGTATGGTGCGGATGGGACACTGTTGACTTCAACTGGGGATATCGTCGGGCGGTGGAAGGAATACTTCGAGTATCTCCTCAATCCCACTGATACACCTTCCACAGAGGAAGCAGGGTTTGGGGACAAGGGGGATGACTCGCCTATCACAGGGGCTGAGGTCGCCAAGGTGGTTAAAAATCTCCTTGGTGGCCGGGCCCCGGGGGTGGACGAGATTCGCCCTGAGTACCTCAAGGCCCTGGATGTTGTTGGGTTGTCATGGTTGACACGCATCTGCAACATTGCGTGGAGGTCGGGGGCAGTGCCTTTGTCATGGCAAACCGGGGTGGTGGTTTCTCTCTTCAAAAAAGGGGACCGGAGGGTGTGCTCCAACTTTAGAGGGATCACACTCCTCAGCCTCCCTGGGAAGGTCTATGCCAAGGTACTGGAGAGGAGAGTCCGGCCGTTGGTCGAACCTCGGATTCAGGAGGAGCAATGTGGTTTTCGTCCTGGCCGTGGCACATTGGACCAGCTCTTTACCCTCTCGAGAATTCTTGAGGGTTCGTGGGAGTTTGCCCAACCAGTTTACATGTGTTTTGTGGACTTGGAGAAGGCATTTGACCGCGTCCCTCGTGGATTTTTGTGGGGGGTGCTTCGGGAGTATGGGGTATCGGGCTTGTTGTTATGAGCTATTCGGTCTCTGTACGACCGTTGTGAGAGTTTGGTTCGTATTGCCAACACTCAGTCGGAGTCATTCCCAGTGAGAGTTGGACTCTGCCAGGGCTGCCCTTTGTCACCGATCCTGTTCATAATTTTTATGGACAGGATTTCTAGGCTCAGCCAGGGAATGGAGGGTGTCATGCTTGGTGACCACAGGATCTCATCTCTGTTGTTTGCAGATGATGTTGTCCTGTTGGCTTCATCCAGCAATGACCTACAGCTCTTGCTGGGACGGTTTGCCGCTGAGTGTGAAGTGGCTGGGATGAAAATCAGCACCTCCAAGTCCGAGTCCATGGTCCTCAGCCGGAAAAAGGTGGATTGTCCTCTCCGGGTTGGGGACAGGCTCCTGCCCCAAGTGGAGGAGTTTAAGTATCTTGGGGTCTTGTTCACGAGTGAGGGGAAAATGGAGCGAGAGATCGACAGACGGATTGGAGCAGCATCTGCAGTGATGCGGACGTTGTACCGGTCTGTTGTGGTGAAGAGGGAGCTTAGTTCTAAGGCAAAGCTGTCGATTTACCTGTCAATCTACGTTCCTACTCTCACCTATGGTCACAAGCTTTGGGTAATGACCGAAAGAACGAGATCGCGGATACAAGCGTCTGAAATGAGCTTTCTCCGTAGGATTGCTGGACTCACCCTGAGAGATAGGGTGAGGAGCTCAGTCATCCGGGAGAGGCTCAGAGTAGAACCGCTGCTCCTCCACATTGAAAGGAGTCAGTTGAGGTGGTATGGGCATCTGATTAGGATGCCTCCTGGACGCCTCCCACTTGAGGTGTTTCAGGCACGTCCCACTGGGAGGAGACCCCGGGGCAGACCCAGGACTCGGTGGAGAGACTATGTCTCCCAGCTGGTCTGGGAACGCCTTGGTTTCCCCTCTGAAGAGCTGGAGCAGGTGGCTGGGGAGAGGGAAGACTGGGCTTCTCTGCTTGAACTGCTGCCTCCGCGACCCGGACCTCCGGAAAAGCGGTAGAAGATGGATGGATGGATGGATGGAGGTCACATTTCCTTTCACATATACATCAGTGTATAATTAATTCGGTATTCATGAGGCCAAGTTTTATTTAAACGTGACTGCAAAATTTAAGCTATCATAGGCAAGCTGTGCTGGCATAAAAATATTTACAAACATTCATTCATTCATTCATCTTCTTCCGCTTAATCCTTTTCGGGTAGCGGGGGGGCTGGAGCCTCTCCCAGCATCTTTGGGTGAGAGGCAGGGTACACCCTGGACAGATCGCCAGTCCATCGCAGGGCCAACACAGAGAGACAGACAAGCATTCACTCTCAGTCATACCTAAGGACAATTTAGAATCCCCAGTTTGAGGCCAATTAACCCAACTTATTTCCCCAATATAGGGCTGTGTTCACAAAAAAAAAAAAAAAAAGGCCAACACACGCCAATTTATCACATCCTTTTTCCATGTAAATTAGAAACATTCTTTTATAAATGTGAGGATTTTTCTCATAAATTTGCAGGATTTTCCTGCAGAGTTAGAGCCATTTTACTTAGAAATGTGCAGCTTCCTACTTGAAAATTTGCAGCTTTTTATTATTCATAATTTTGCAGATTTTTCCTCATGAATTTAGAACTTTTCTTACTCTTGAATTTGCAGTTTTAAAAAAAAGCTTCAACTTGCAGCATTTTACTCAGATAATAATAATAATAATAATACATCAGTCTTATATAGCACTTTTCTAAATACTCAAAGACGCTTTACAAAGCAGCATAGGGACAAACATACAGAGAACGGGTAAACAGACAAGGTAGGTACACATACAGTGGGGCAAAAAAGTATTTAGTCAGCCACCAATTGTGCAAGTTCTCCCACTTAAAAGATGAGGGAGGTCTCCAATTTTCATCATAGGTATACCTCAACTATGAGAGACAAAATGAGAAAAGAAAATCACATTGAAGAATTTTTTATGAATTAATTGGTAAATTCCTTGGTAAAATAAGTATTTGGTCACTTACAAACAAGCAAGATTTCTGGCTCTCACAGACCTGTAACTTCTTCTTTAAGAGGCTCCTCTGTCCTCCACTCGTTATCTGTATTAATGGCACCTGTTTGAACTCATTATCAGTATAAAAGACACCTGTCCACAACCTCAAACAGTCAGACTCCAAACTCCACTATGGCCAAGACCAAAGAGCTGTCAAAGGACACCAGAAACAAAATTGTAGACCTGCACCAGGCTGGGAAGACTGAATCTGCAATAGGTAAGCAGCTTGGTGTGAAGAAATCAACTGTGGGAGCAATTATTAGAAAATGGAAGACATACAAGACCACTGATAATCTCCCTCCATCTGGGGCTCCACGCAAGATCTTACCCCGTGAGGTCAAAATGATCACGAGAACGGTGAGCAAAAATCCCAGGACCACACGGGAGGACGTAGTGAATGACCTGCAGAGAGCTGGGACCAAAGTAACAAAGGCTACATCAGTAACACACTACGCCGCCAGGGACTCAAATCCTGCAGTGCCAGACGTGTCCCCCTGCTTAAGCCAGTACATGTCCAGGCCCGTCTGAAGTTTGCTAGAGAGCATTTGGATGATCTAGAAGAGGATTGGGAGAATGTAATATGGTCAGATGAAACCAAAATAGAACTTCTTGGTAAAAACTCAACTTGACGTGTTTGGAGGAGAAAGAACACCATACCTACTGTGAAGCATGGGGGTGGAAACATCATACTTTGGGGCTGTTTTTCTGCAAAGGGACCAGGACGACTGATCTGTGTAAAGGAAAGAATGAATGGGGCCATGTATCGTGAGATTTTGAGTGAAAACCTCCTTCCATCAGCAAGGGGATTGAAGATGAAACGTGGCTGGGTCTTTCAGCATGACAATGATCCCAAACACACTGCCCGGGCAATGAACGAGTGTCTTTGTAAGAAGCATTTCAAGGTCCTGGAGTGGCCTAGCCATTCTCCAGATCTCAACCCCAAAGAAAATCTTTGGAGGGAGTTGAAAGCCTTTGTTGCCCAGCGACAGCCCCAAAACATCACTGCTCTAGAGGAGATCTGCATGGAGGAATGGGCCAAAATACCAGCAACAGTGTGTGAAAACCTTGTGAAGACTTACAGAAAACGTTTGACCTCTGTCATTTCCAACAAAGGGTATATAAAGTATTGAGATGAACTTTTGTTATTGACCAAATACTTATTTTACCGAGGAATTTACCAATTAATTCATTAAAAATCCTTCAATGTGATTTTCTGGATTTTTTTTTTTCTCATTTTGTCTCTCATAGTTGAGGTATACCTATGATGAAAATTGGAGACCTCTCTCATCTTTTAAGTGGGAGAACTTGCACAATTGGTGGCTGACTAAATACTTTTTTTCCCCACTGTAGGTAGAAGAGGCAGTCAATTTTCGTTGGTAGATTTGAAGAGATGGGTTTTGAGTTGACTTTTGAAGGAAGCAAGTGTGTTGGCGGACCGGATGTGAAGAAGCAAGGAATTCCAGAGGGTTGGTGCGGCGATGGCGAATGATCTATCACCCAGGGTGCGGAGTTTTGTCTTGGTGATGGGGGTAAGAAGGTGAGTGTCAGCAGAGTGGAGGAGGCGAGTGGAGGAATGACGAGACAGAAGGTCAGTTAGGTATGAGGGGGCGAGGTTGTGAAGAGGTTTATAGGTGATGAGGAGGATCTTGAAGTTGATGCGCTGTTGAATGGGGAGCCAGTGGAGCTGACGGAAGAGAGGAGTGATGTGGTCTCTGGAGCGGGAGTGAGTAAGTAGGCGGGCGGCTGAGTTTTAGACATACTGTAGTTTTTGGAGGATGGTGGAAGGACGTCCATACAGAATGCTGTTACAGTAATCAAGTCTGGAGGTGATGAAGGCGTGGATGAGTATCTAATATCTGCAGCGTTTTAGGTTGTAAACAGTTGGAAATTTACACCTTCTTTTGTCTTTTTGCTAAAGTTGCAGCTTCTTACCCATAAAATTCCACTTTTTTTGGTCAGAAATTGGCAGCTTTTAACTGAGACTTATATCCCTTTTTTTGTGTCAGGTCAGGCATTGGCTTGCTTGCTACCGGATAACTATGAAAACCGGTACTACCTGTCTCATGGGTCGGGCTGTCAGCGACTCAACCGGCATCCCCGCCCTTCCGAGGGTGTGGAGGGTGAAACAGGGCATCCTGGCAGAACTAACAACAATATCTGCCACAGGTCTGTGGTGAACCACTCCCAGTTACACAGGGTCAGACTGGACATCCTGGCAGATAAACACATCTGTGGCAAGGTCTGTGGTGGACTGTGCCAGTCGGTGCATTGTGACATGCACTACACAAAGAGCAGAGATGAACAAACCTATCATCTGGTCAGTCACTGCAACAGATACTGGAGTGAGTTTGTCTTGGCTTGTCCTTGCCACTGATAATACCTTTATCTGCCAAGAATTTATCTGCCAAGAGTGCTGCTAGTCCAGCAAAAGCTAGCAGTACTCAAATACTTTGCAAGCAGTTTTTTCACATCCAGGTACTTGCACATGAACGCGCAAACCCGAGGTGCTGAAAGCGGCAGTTTACCGTTGAAACAGTATGGCATGTCAGTATTACTAGTGCATACCTTTGCATCCTCATAGAAACCAAGTATAAGCATGTATTTCTGCATGCCCGTAGAAAGCAGGTGTAGAAAAGAAGTTGTTTTTCTTTATAATTAGAGTTAAATTATTGTTCTGTTCTGACTGCAAAGTTATGGTCAAAAATATAAATTGTTATAAGGAAAAAGTAAAAAAAAAAAAACAGTCTGCTTCAAATTTATTTAAAAAAAACAGTAATTTTATTTTTAAAAAAAGGACAAAAATGAGCCATAAAATAATCCACAAATTTATAATAAAGTTTCAAATGTACAAGAAAAGTCAGTTTTACAAGAGGAAATTACAAATTTGAGGAAAACGGTTTAAAATTTAGATAAATTTACAGAGAAAAGTAGAAAGCTATAAGAAAATTGTTATAAATTTTAGAGAAAAACCTCAAACCTTCAAGACTGAAGTCATTACTGAAGTTTTTAAGTGGATGCTCTTTTTACCCTTAACTAGAAATTTTTGGTTGTCTCCTTTAATTTACATGGCACTTGATATTTTCTAACCTGTTTGTATACCACCTTAGACAGAGGGAGAGCCTGAATTAGACAGAGCACAGAGAGGGCAAGATTAGACAGAAGAGAGGAGCCAAAGAGAGGAAAGTGTTCGGGCAGAGGGTCCAGGAGAGGTGAGAACAGAGGAAGGAGAGAAGAATGACACCAGTAAAAAGTCCAAATACAGGCCGTCTGAGTAGGATCCCAAATGGCCCAATATTCCAACATTCAAGCCTTGGTTGTACAATACTTCAAATTGTAAGTTCCATATGCACGGCAGTGGCTCAGGAGGTAGAGCGGGTTGTCCAATAACCGGATGGTTGGCGGTTCGAATCCTGCTCTCCCCAGATATCCTGCCGTTGTGTCCCTGGGCAAGACACTTTACCCACCTTGCCTCCAGTGTCCATAACACTGGTTATGAATTTGTATAAATGTTCGGTGGTGGCCGGAGAGGCCGTTGGCCCGGATTGGCAGCCACGTTTCCGTCAGCCTGCCCCAGGGCAGCTGTGGCTACAGTAGTAGCTTGCCACGATCATTGTCTGTCTGGAGTGAATGAATAATTGTCATATCCGGCTCTAGGGAGCCGGGCAATCAGAGCCAGGGACAAGCCAGTGAGTCGTGATGGTTTATTTTGGGTAAGGGATAAGGGATGAGGAGAGCACAGATACTCATGCAGAGGTACACTCACAGGTTGCACAGCGCAGAGGTAAGCAGCTCGTACCGGACGTGGGGGTAACAAGACGTACATACTCACAGCGGGATACAAACACAGGAATGCTGCAAGAGGAGTATAAGCTGACACCAGACGAAGGGGCTTCAGCTTCGCAATGTGTTTATGTCGCAGCCCCGAGTCATCGAGGCTGCTCCTATTTATCCTCATTGGCAGCGCCCCAGCTGATGAGGACTAATTGGCCCCAGCCGTCCATAATGCTGCCAGCTGGGAGCCTGCTGAGACGCTGCTCAATGGGAAAAGGGAAAACATGGGCTGAGTGCCGAGACGGCATCCCAACCCATGGTGACAGAGCCCCCCCCTCAAGGTCGGGCTCCTGAACGACCAGGAACATCCCAGCCCCCCCCCCCCCCCCCACACACACACACCTAGGGTGGGGGGAAGGGAGGCAGGACCGGAGGGGAAGAAGCCAAGGGAAGGACAACACCAATGGGGCAATGTAGGGTAGTGGGGAAAAAAAAAACCCAAATACAACACTGACAAAACAGGGAATAATTAACCCAAGTACAGATGGGGAGAAGAACTGGGTCAGCACGCCAGTTACACACTACTCAGAGAGTACCAACAATGCGTGACCCAGAGCAAGGAAAAAAACCACCAAAAAGGTACAGGGCAAAAATGCTGAGTATGGTCAAAAAAAGGGGGAACACAATACATAGCACCAATATAAGTACATACACACAGTCACCAAGAAAAGTGAAGGTGACTGGAACAAATGGACAATTACAGAGCATGGTGTTACGGAAAACAAGGCACATGACTCTATAATGAACAAACAGGACATAAAAAAGAAATACTGAGTGCAGGCAAAGAAAAACCCACACACACGAATATATAAATACCCACAGTCACCTAAAGAAATGAAAGTGACTGGAATAAATGGATAACTGCAGAGCATGGTCTGAAAGGAAACAAAACATAACTCTACAATGAAAAAACGAGGCTAAAAACATGGCACAAAAAGTAAAATGCTGAGCATGAGCGATGGAAAACACAGCACTATAAAAACGAATCCACCAACAGGACAAAACATTACACCCGAGTGACCTTAATAACAAAAGAAAAAGTGACACCCGAGGTGAATGGCAGGCAGGGTCCAAAAATGGCCGAGATGGCTCCAGAGATCTCCCCGCCCATTGTCCAGCTGGCGAATCAGGGGAAGAGAAATGTTCGGACGGCGAACTCTGGACCCAGATCCCAGGAATCCAATCCACCGGCAGCCGAACCAGGCCGCCCAGAGGCAAACACAGACCAGTGGGGGGAACCAGATCACCGAACCGAAAGTCTTGTGGGTCGGTCGTCGACCCGCATCACTCAACCACCAGGACCGTTGAGACGGACGAAGGGTCAGAGCGGATCCCGGTGGAAGAGGCTCTGGGGAGAGCCGATGACGAGGGCGGCGGGCGTCAGGCCGCAGGGAAACGGCCACCTCCTCACCGGACCTGGACAACACTGGGGCAGCACCCACGTCGGACCCCGATCGGGCCTCAGGCGAACCCACGTTGGACCCCGATTGGGTCTCGGGCGAACCCACGTTGAATACTGCACCAGAACCGACCTCCAACGTTGAACCCGGACCCTCCAGCACCACGAGGAACGGCAACTCCTTGCCGGTGACCCTGGAAGAAGGCTCAGAAGAGAAAACAGAACCGGGATCAGGATCACCGGCAGCGCCAGAACCCGGCGAGACGAGCTCAGACGCAGCGGGCGGCTGCACCCTGCTCGTCTCCCCTGGAGATAGGCTGAAGTGCTCAAAGATAAAAAGAGAAAAAAGAAAGGAGAGCACTCGCCTGATCTCGGGTTCTGACGCCGTCCAGGACTGCGAAGATCTAGGATCCGTCGTCAGGAGGTCGTTGTCAGGCTCCCATCTAGCCGCGTCGGGCCCCGCAGCCAGCACGATGGTCAGCGCAGCTTGAGATTCCTCCAGCTCCGATAACCCCGCCGACGATCCACTCGGCGTGAAGCCAGAAGAATCTCGTCCCGCTGGACCGAACTGCTCCTCCGTGGAGACCCGGGGACGCTCAGTCGTCGGCGTAGACTCCACGCAGCAGTCAGTCCCCCTCCTCCGTCTGCAATGTAGCTGCGGAACCACAGGCCCTCTCCATATCCCACCACGTTGACCCGGAGCCGGGGACCGCTCGGCGGAGAGAGACACAGAGGATGCGGGATTAGGAATACAGGTTACAGCAGGTGGGGAGAGTTCAGGGAGCTGCGAACCCCGAACTTCTCCAGGGATGTGACAGAGCAAATCATTAAGCAGGTGTGAAAAAACAATGACTTGCCTGCCCCCTGGAGGTTGAGTATCGCCTGCTGTAGTGGATTCTGCTTCTTCCTCTCCCCGCCCGGTGATAACGGAGGACCCCCCGGGAATTCGTCTGAGGATCGCTCGCGTTGTCTCCAGCAGAGAGCTCACCAGGCCGGGATTCCAGGCACACACAGCGGTCAGGAAGCGCGTCGAGGAGGAGGGGGAAACAGCCGGGGTGAGCCAGCCCGAATGTCCAGGAATGACAGCGGGGGAACGAGGCTCAGGGAACGAGGCTGTAGAATCTCCACACTGACGAGGCGAAGGGATGACAGCTGCGTGGGAGGAACGGTCCTGACGATGACCCAGAACTGGATCCGGACGAGGTTCGTGCAGAGGTGACTCGGCGATGTGATGGCGGCTATTCCCAGGGAACGAAGTGAGGGGGAAACCCATGATTCGCCGCTCCAGATCAGAGATCGAGGCGAGGAAAGCGCCGAGCACGGGAAAGCTTCATAGCCCTGAAGTCCTCTCCATCAACCTCACTGCCGCCGCCACATGCCAGAAGGTGGTGGCAGGAAACACAGTAGAGCTCGCGACAGCCACTCGACCCCAGACATAACTGCTGTCAGCTGCGGCTCCTTGAAGGGAATCCCGAGTGACGTGGCGCAGGTCGGGGAAAGCCCTCTGGTTGGCGCGAACTCCCGGACTGGAATAGCGGCAGGAACGGGACTCCGAAGCGGGGAAAGGCGTCGCCCACTTCGACTTCCTGCCGGGATTTCCATCCACCCCGTGGAGCTTCTCTCGCTGTGTACCTGCAGCGTCTATCCTGCCGCTGTCCTCCAGATGGAACACAGAATGAGGGTGACAGCCCAGGAATTCCTCAGCACGGCCCGGATGCCAGCGTCTCGCGTTGGAGGCGTCGTGCAGAGTCAAGAGCGTCCCGTCGACAGCCTCCGAGATGGACCTCAGCTCGTCGCCCTGGCGCCGGAAGTGACTCCTGGGAAACGGCATGCTAGCAGCGCTGACACCCGGACAGAAAGGTACATTTCCACGGCGACTCACGGCCGCCGGTAACTCTTCTGGCTGCGACATACTGTCATATCCGGCTCTAGAGAGCCGGGCAATCAGAGCCAGGGACAAGCCAGTGAGTCGTGATGGTTTATTTTGGGTAAGGGATAAGGGATGAGGAGAGCACAGATACTCATGCAGAGGTACACTCACAGGTTGCACAGCGCAGAGGTAAGCAGCTCGTACCGGACGTGGGGGTAACAAGACGTACATACTCACAGCGGGATACAAACACAGGAATGCTGCAAGAGGAGTATAAGCTGACACCAGACGAAGGGGCTTCAGCTTAGCAATGTGTTTATGTCGCAGCCCCGAGTCATCGAGGCTGCTCCTATTTATCCTCATTGGCAGCGCCCCAGCTGATGAGGACTAATTGGCCCCAGCCGTCCATAATGCTGCCAGCTGGGAGCCTGCTGAGACGCTGCTCAATGGGAAAAGGGAAAACATGGGCTGAGTGCCGAGACGGCATCCCAACCCATGGTGACAATAATGTATCTGTAAAAAGCGTCTTTGAGTGTCTATGATAAAGTGCTATATAAATCTGATGCATTATTATTATTATATGCAAAGTACTGTGCAAAATTTAAAAAAGAAATAAACAGTATAAAATCAACATATTCATACATATGTGTTTTCTGCCCCCCTCCCCGAAAAAATATGTTGCCACCGTGCCAAGGTCTTTAAGCCAGAGGAAACAATTCAATTCAATTCAGTTCAATTCAACTTTATTTGTATAGCACCATTTCACAACAGTCATCTCACAGCACTTTCAACTGTAAGCAAGCACTTGGCGACGGTGGAGAGGAAAAACTCCCTTTTAACAGGAAGAAACCTCCAGCAGAACCAGGCTCAGGGAGGGGCAGTCATCTGCTGCGACTGGCTGGGGGGTGAGGGGATAGAGAAGATGAAAAGAACAGACATGTAGAGAGCAAACGGCACGATGGGGACTCAATTTATGGGAGAGAACAAACAGATGTTAATGACCAGCAAAAAAAAAATTTCATTGAGAGTGAAGAAAGGAGTGAGGCCCAGTGCATTATTGGAAGTCCCCCGGCTGACTAAACCTATTAGCAGCATAACTAAGGGAGGGTTCAGAAACACATGATCCCTCCCTAATTGTAGGCTATATCAAAAAGGTAGGTTTTAACCCTATTCTTAAAAACAGACATCGAGTCTGACTCCCGAATCCAGATTGGCAGCTGGTTCCACAGGAGAGGAGCTTTTGAGATGAGATGAGATGAGATGAGATTCAACTTTATTGTCATTACACATGTATGAATACAAGGTAACGAAACGTGACTTGGCATTTGGGCACGCTCTGCAGAGCGCATCCAAGGCCGGGGCAGCCGCTAGGCGCCAGTCATAAAGAAGAAAGGGAAAAAAAAGAAAAAGAGAATGGATATGACACAGTAGGCGAGAGAAAAAAACGTATGCTCTGGCCACGGATCAGGATACTATACCCTATTTACACTTGGCATTAAAAACCAAAGAAAGCGGGAGGGAAGCATGGGAGGAGAGAAGGCATGGGGGGAGGGGAGGCATGACGCTGTGAGGAGGCATGGCGCTGTGATCACAAGACATTCTGAGACTGCTGCGCAATAATCCAAAATGGTAACTCGCGTTGACCGAGCATAAACAAACTTTTCCACAGGTAGTGTTTCTTATTTTTGTAATTAATCCACTAACTGACTATTTGTTCCTATCTTTATTTTTCCGTATATTATCTTGCCATCTTCTTGACGGAGCTGGAGGAACTTGAGAATTATATAGACAAACTTTATCATCGCTGCTACTGCCCTCCCATCGAGTTTCCCAGTTATCGACTGGTAGACAGCAAGCTAACACGTGTGGTGCAGGCCTCAATGATGACAAGATGTTTCCTTTTATCTCGTTTATTGAAGCTACCCCACAAGGAACTCAACGTGATGTACACTCGTCTTTTTGGTTTTACATCCGTTTACATTCGTTCCTACATCCGTCTAAAACTGCAACAAAGTAAACATATACACGCCGTCAATGATATAATCACCGTGTTTAGCTTAGCACATGTTAGCATTAGCTCTAACTTAGCTGGTAACAATGTTGGCAACGGACTAGACAGTCGCTTAAAATACACCAATGCAACCATGCAGTTCTCATTGTAGCTGTTAACACTGTCAAACCATGTAGGATACTCACAGACTAATGATGTCCAAGGTGCCGATAATTAAACAACATTCACAGCGTTCGTACATTGAGTGACGCTCTGACCGGTGTCCCGTTATATCATTACTGCGCATGTGCAACACTTTGTGTATCAGTTCAAAACGATGCTTTCACTACACCACTAGAGGGAACCAAACTCACTTACATGAAATGCTGTAATGGGAACTGCCCAACTAATTCATGGAGGCAGCATAGAGCTTGATAACTGAAGGCGCTGCCTCCCATTGTACTTTTGGAGATTCTAGGTATTACAAGTAATCCTGCATTTTGGGAGCATAGTGCTCTGTTAGGATAATAGGGTAGTATCAGATCTTTTAAATAAAAAGGAGCCTGATTGTTTAGAGCTTTGTAAGTAAGAAGAAGGATTTTAAACTTAATTCTAAACTCTATGGGAAGCCAATGAAGGGAGGCCAGAACCGGAGAGATATGATCTCTCTTTCTAGTACCTGTTAAAACTCTTGCTGCAGCATTTTGGATCAGCTGAAGACTTTTTAAAGATGTTTTAGGACAGCCTGATAATAAAGAATTACAATAATCTAATTTTGTACAATAATCTAATTTTGAGCTTGTGGAGTGTGTGAAATAAGAGGCAGATTCATGACAGACAGTTTATTACACACTTCACATCTCTCAAGCACAGAACAGAATGAAACATTACAGCAAGCTGTCTCCTCTTTAACCCAAGTCACTCTTCACACATTTACATGGAAGTTTCTCATCACACAGCATGACATTTACATTACACTGCCTTCAACCCCCTATGTCTCTGGCTCCTTGTGGCTATATGCCCAGGAACTCCCTGGCCATTGTTCTTCCATGCTTATTCACTGTCTCTGTCTGAGGTGCTAAATAATCTGACTTCTTCCAGGTCCTATAAGCTAACAAAAGCGTGGGTCAGTTTCTCAGCATCACTCTGAGACAAGATGCTCCTAATCTTGGCAGTATTACGCAAATGATAGAAGGCAGTCTTAGAAACAAATTTAATATGTGAATTGAAAGACAGATCTTGATCAAAAATAATTCCAATGTTCCTCACAGAGCTATTAAGAGAAAGAGTAACCACATCCAAACTGAAAGTTTGATTTGGAAAGGTATTTCTAAGGTTGTTTGGACCAACAAGAATGACTTCAGTCTTATCTGAATTTAATAGCAGAAAATTACAAGTCATCCAAGCTTTGATTTCCTTAAGACAGGCTTCTAACTTGGCTAATTGATTACTATCATCTGGCTTCATTGACAGGTATAATTGTGTATCATCTGCATAACAATGAAAATGTATAAAGTGTTTTCTAATAATGTTGCCTAACGGAAGCATGTATAAACTAAAAAGAGAAGGGCCTAGCACAGATCCCTGTGGAACTCCATGACTAAGCTTTGAGTTGAAAGAAAACTCATTATTTACATGAACAAACTGGAACCTATCAGATAAATAAGATCTAAACCACTGCAACGAAGTTCCATTAAGTCCAACATAGTGTTCTAATCTATCAAGTAGAATATTATGATCGATAGTATCAAAAGCTGCACTAAGGTCTAAAAGGACAAGTACAGAAACCAGTCCATTATCAGATGCGATGAGGAGGTCGTTAGTGACCTTCGCTAAGGCTGTTTCAGTACTATGATGGATTCTAAACCCAGATTGAAACTCTTGTAAACCATTTCAAACACTGAATTATATATAGAGTGATGATGATGATGAGCTTTCACCACAAGATCGGCTCAGATATGATCAAAAACTTTAAATTTGTGATCTCAACAAGTGTCCCTACTCTCGACCAGCCAGTATGTGGAAGAATGATTCAATACAGTGGCCAGAAACAACATTTATTGATAGATAGATGTACTTTATTGATCCCAAACTGGGAAATTACAGTGTAACAGCAGCATGACAGGAGATGACCAAATGACAGAAACACACATAGTATAATAGACAAAAGGATTACCCATGGAAAGTAAAACTGCTAAAAACTTAATACATCATAGATGAATAGATGGTGACCTGTATAGGTACATGAATCGCACTCACTGTACAATGCAGGACTATCAGGTGCAGGGTGAAATATGAGGCAGCAATTAGACTGTAAGGTGCAGTATGGTAGCATAGTTATGACTAGAATACAACATTAGAGTGAGTTATTGTACAGTGAAATGGCATGTGGCTAGAAAGATTTCCTGTACCTAACTGTTCGGCAGTGAAGTTGTAGCAGTCTGCTGGAGAAGGATATTTGTAACTATCGGATGTAGTGCTGGGAATCATCAGTAATTCCCAGCATCAATTCGATTCCAATTCTTGAGGTTCTGAATCGATTCAACCTTATCCCAATTCAATCAGGCAAATTACCATTTTAATAGCTATTTTACGTGCCAGGAAAAAATCTTCGAGTCCTAATGCTCCAAATATTACCAGGAATACTCCAGCTTTGTTAATACATAAATTATCACATAAAGAACTGACCCAAAATCGGTTACAATAATGCACTTTTTATTATTTAACTTATGAATTCACAAAGTGCTCACAAGTGCTTTCTTCAGTGCAAAGGGTGCGTAGTGTCAAGTTACCAACCCAGAGTCAGTAAACAAATTCAATGCATGAAGCATGTAGACATAATCTCACTGTATTTCAGTCCCTCCAGGATTTCACCGGCTGTTTTTGTGATTGTTGCGGCTCGAAAAGCCTGAATTTATGGTTGCTCTTCCAAAAGTTGTGCTAAAAGTTGTAACATTTTGAGGTTTTTTGCACTGAAAGTTATGTGAGGAAGTACAGATTTTAAAGTAGCTGCTTTTTCCATAGTTAACAGTGATGCCGTTCATGTAACACCACAAGAAAAGCACAGGATGGCCAAAAATATCATGTTAAACAGTGAATTATGTAGAATTAAATACTCAGTAAAGTTGTCAAAAATGACCAACATTGTATTCTTGCTGAGAACTTAAATAAAAAAAAAAAGATAAATAAAAGAATTAGCCATTACAACAACTAAATTGCATTGGATGCATGTTAGAGTGTGGAGAAAATTATGGCAGCACCTTCTTGAATCTTGAATTTGAAAACTAAAACCCCTGAAAAATGTAAGGTCTTCTTGTGTGATGAAATCCACAACGAAGCAGGGATGGCTCCTCCACTGACAACCTCTTCCCTTCAGAACGTCTCAGTGCAGGATTGATCTTGGAGTGGAAACTCAGTCTTCACAGATCTGAAGGGGGAGATGAAAAGGAGAATATATTTCAAAGTAAAATTAATTATCATATTTTTAGATCCCCACACCACAGTAGGGTTTAATAATTTAGGTTCTTTTATTTTTTTGTTATTTATAACTACAAATTAACTTCTAATTTTTTTGGAAAGAGTTTCAGTTCATTTTCTGGAAGATTTGGTCATTTCAGTTAAGATCTGTTGAGTAAAAATGGCTTGTTGTACTGCAGCCTTTCTTAATTCTGCCATTTTCATGGATGAATTATTAATTTACAATGCAAATGTTAAAAAAACAATGATATTTTACCTCCAGCAGCTGCGTCGGTCTCTCTCTCTGGTCTGTTGTCGTTCTCTGTGTTTTCGTTTGAAAATTGTTTATCGATCGTCAACTTTTACAGTGCATCTGGAAAGTATTCACAGCGCTTCACTTTTTCTACATTTTGTTATGTTATAGCCAAATTCCAAAATGGATCAAATTCATTTTTTCCTCAAAATTCTACACACAATACCCAATGTGAAAAAAGTTAGGGTTTTACGTTGAGATTTTTGCAAATTTATTAAAAATAAACAACTAAGAAATCACATATACATAAGTATTCACAGCCTTTGCTCAGTACTTTGTTGAGGCACCTTTGGGAGCAATTACAGCCTCAAGTCTTTTTGAATATGATGCCACAAGCTTGGCACACCTATCTTTGGGCAGTTTCACCCATTCCTCTTTGCAGCACCTCTCAAGCTCCATCAGGTTGGATGGGAAGTGTCGGTGCACAGCCATTTTCAGATCTCTCCAGAGATGTTCAATTGAGTTCAAGTCTGGGCTCTGGCTGGGCCACTCAAGGACATTCACAGAGTTGTCCTGAAGCCACTCCTTTGATATCTTGGCTGTGCTTAGGGTCGTTGTCCTGCTGAAAGATGAACCATCGCCCCAGTCTGAGGTCAAGAGCGCTCTGGAGCAGGTTTTCATCCAGGATATCTCTGTACATTGCTGCATTCATCTTTCCCTCTATCCTGACTAGTCTCCCAGTTCCTGCCGCTGAAAAACATCCCCACAGCATGATGATACCACCACCATGCTTCACTGTAGGGATGGTATTGGCATGGTGATGAGCGGTGCCTGGTTTCCTCCAAACATGATGTATGGCATTCATGCCAGAGCGTTCAATCTTTGTCTCATCAGACCAGAGAATTTTGTTTTTCATGGTCTGAGAGTCCTTCAGGTGCCTTTTGGCAAACTCCAGATGGGCTGCCATGTGCCTTTTACTAAGGAGTGGCTTCCTTCTGGCCACTCTAACATACAGGCCTGATTGGTAGATTGCTACAGAGATGGTTGTCCTTCTGGAAGGTTGTCCTCTTTCCACAGAGGAACACCGGACCTCTGACATAATGACCATAAGATTCTTGGTCACCGTCCTGACTAGGGCCCTTCTCCCCCGATAGCTCAGTTTAGACAACCGGCCAGCTCAAGGAAGAGTCCTGGTAGTTCCAAACTTCTTCCATTTACGGATGATCAAGGCTACTGGGCTCATTGAGACCTTCAAAGCAGCAGAAATTTTTCTGTACCCTTCCCCAGATTTGTACGTCAAGACAATCCTGTCTTGGAGGTCTACAAACAATTCCTTTGACTTCATGCTTGGTTTGTGCTCTGACATGCACTGTCAATTGTGGGACCTTATATAGACAGGTGTGTGCCTTTCCAAATCATGTCCAATCAACCGAATTTACCACAGGTGGACTCCAGTTAATCTGTAGAAACATCTCAAGGATGATCAGTGGAAACAGGATACACCTGAGCTCAATTTTGAGCTTCATGGCAAAGGCTGTGAATACTTATGTACATGTGATTTCTTAATTTTTTATTTTTTTTTTCCACAATATTTTTTATTGAACCTTTTTTTTACAAACATAACACAAACAATCAAACACTAACACTAAAGTAATTAAAAAAAATGTACTAAAAACACCAACAACCACTAACAAAGGCAAGTCTTCAACAATGCTCCTCTGTTTAGTCTAGGCAAGCCATTACATAAGTATTCATATTATACATTCACCAATTTGGAATTTACTAGGTCCACACACATCATTCACCTTCTTCTTCAGAAGTTATGTTTAATTTCTTTACATAATCAATGAAAGGTCTCCATATATTCTCAAACACATTTTCCTTTGATTTCAGTATGTATGTTATTCTTTCTAGTGGAAGGTTTGTTAACATCTGTCTTAACCACTGAGTCACATCTGGTCTATGAGTCTTTTTCCACAATAGTGCAATACATTTTTTGGCATTAAGCAAACCGAGGTCTATGAATGCTCTTTTACTCTTATTAAAGTTATGCTTTTCTGGATACAGACCCAACAAAAACAATTTAGGATTCAATATGAATTGTTTTGAAATTATTTTTTCAATTGTTACCCTCACCTCTTCCCAAAACATTCTAATTTTCCTTCATTCCCATAAACAATGAAATGGGGTTCCTTTACTTTCCATACATTTTGTGCACGTATCTGGTATGTTTTTGTTATATCTATTTAACTCCACCGGTGTAACATACATCCGCATTAACCATTTAAAATGTATCAATTTAAGACGTACATTTATTGATTTGGTTTGAGCTTCTGTACAAGCCAATTCTCATTGTTCCTCTGAAATTTCAGTTTGCAGGTCTTCTTTCCAATAATTCAGTCTTTTCTGTGAGTTTTCACTTGAGGATAGTGTCAATGAGTTATAAAACTCTGAAATGATACCCTTTCTCTTAATATCTTTCGTCAAAATTTTTTCCAAGGATGAATAAGTAGGTCGGATGAGAGCATTATTTTGATTTGATCGAATAAAATTCCTAAGCTGAAGATATTTAAAAAAATGTGTTCTATTAAGATTAAATTTGATCCTCAGTTCTTCAAAAGACATTATGTTATCTGAACATGACAAATACAAGTCTTGAATCTTTTGAATCCCTTTTAAATTCCATACTTTAAATACAGCATCCACTCTCCCTGGTTTAAAATATGGATTACCCCATATTGGGCTAAATTGTGACAATAAGTGTGGTTCTCTTAAATATTTTTTGGTTTCACACCATATTTTGATCATATGCTTTACAATTGGGTTTTTAACTTGTTTCTGTAATTTTTTAGCCGAGTCTGAGTATATGAATAAGGGAAGAGATAAAGGTAAATTGTATGATTCCATTTCAGTCCAGTGAGGGAGATCATTTGATGAAAAATAATATGTCATAGACCTCAGTTGTGCTGACCAGTAATACAACATAAAGTTGGGACATTTCAAACCTCCACAATCAAATGGTAAATATAGTAAGGACAGATGTAATCTAGCCTTCCTATTGTTCCATATAAATTCCACTAACTTTTTTTTAATTCTTGAGAATAGATCTGAAGGTGGTGGTAAAGGAATGTATTGAAATAAATAAAGTTTGGGGTAAGATATTACTTTTAAGTATATTAATTCTCCCGATCATCGACATTGGTAGTGACATCCATCTCTGAAGTAACTCATTAATATCTGTCATTAAGGCTTCATAGTTGGCACTGGCGACTGATTCTAGCTTAGGCACAATTTGAATTTCTGAATATTTAAACTGATTTACAACATTGAATTGATTTACCTCAGGAGCTGGGTGATTTCTCTGGGTCTCATTTAGCATTAATATTGAAGATTTAGTTTTATTTATTTTATATCCTGATATTTCCCCAAAGTTCTTTATTAAATTTAACAAGGTCGGAATTGATTTTTTTAAGATTCGACATAAACAACATTATGTCATCGGCATACAGGGAGATTCTATGTTCTGTTGGTCCTACTTTAATTCCATATATTTGTGGATGTAAACGTACTGCCATCGCTAAAGGTTCAATTGCCATAGGAAACAGTAAAGGTGAAAGTGGACAGCCTTGTCGACATCCTCTATTGATTTTTATTGATTTTGAGATATTGCTGTTTGTTAGGATTTCTGCTGTAGCATTATTGTATATTATCTGAACCCATTTTATGAAATTATTTCCTAGTCCAAACCTTTGTAGGACTTCAAAAAGAAAGGGCCATTCGACCCTATCAAAGGCCTTTTCGGCGTCCAGTGATAGGAGAGCTGTATCCTGTGCTTCTTTATTAGAATAAATGATATTAAATAGTCTTCTTACATTATAGAAGCCTTGTCTTCCCATTATAAAGCCATTCTGATCTCGGTTAATAATATTTGGTAATATTTCTTGTAGTCGTCTTGCTAAAATTTTACAGATTATCTTAAGGTCAGCATTTAATAGGCTTATTGGTCTCATGTTTTCACATTTATTAGAGGGTTTACCTGGTTTTGGCAACAGTATAATTAAGGCATTATTCATGTATGGTGGTAAATTACTATTTTGAAATGCTTCTAAAACCATTTCCAAAAGTGGTTTTATTAATTTATTCTTAAATTTTTTTATAGAGGTCAACTGGAAGACCATCTGGTCCTGCACTTTTTCCTGATTTCATATTATCAATGGCTAGCCCAACTTCTTCTTGACTAATTTTAGACTCCAGTATCTCCCCGTTTTCATTTGGAATACACGGTATAGAGAATCCATCCAAAAACCCATTTAGTTTTGTTACGTCAGTTTCATTTTTTGTATCATATAGTTTTTCATAATAATCTCTAAAGGCACTATTAATTTCTAAAGGATCGACAACTGGCTGTCCGTTACTTATAATACTGGTAATTGGTGTTTTAAATTCTAATTGTTTAATCTGCCATGCCAATAATTTCCCTGATTTTTTCACCTTGTTCATCAAAAGTTTGCTTCAATCTTAGAAGACTCGAGGTAGCTCTATTCGCTGATTTTTTTGTCATATTCAACTCTCAGAATCAGTAATTCGTTCTCTAACTTTGGGTTACTTCCTGCATACACTTTTTCTTGAAGAATTTTTATTTTATGTTCCAATTGGACTCTCTCCTCTCGAGTCTTCTTAGATTTTGAACCTGTATAACTAATAATATGCCCCCTTATAAAAGCTTTGAAAGCCTCCCACTTTATACATGCTGAAGTTTGTGTAGTATTGATATCAAAGAACTCATCTATATGTTTTTCTATGTACTTAACAAATTCCTCATCCTGAAGCCATTTATGCTGAAATTGCCACCTACCTGGATCCTTTGTCAATTTCTTATCTACATATATTAGACAGCAGGGTGTATGATCAGATATCACGATGTTATCATAGAAACAGTTTTGAATCTTGGACCTTAATTCTGTGGAGATCAAAAAATAGTCAATACGTGAGAATGTCTTATAGGTATTAGAATAACAAGAATAGGCTTTGACTTGTGGTTTCATTTCTCTCCATATATCAAGCAATCTCAATTCTTTCATAAAATGATTAATGGTCATCCTGCATCCATTGTGCGTACAGTCCAGTCCTGTTGATCTATCTATACTGGGATTCAATGTACAGTTAAAATCCCCTGCTATTATATGTTGCCCTGTAAGTGATAATAAAGTAAGAAATAAATTAGCAAAGAAGTTTTGATCATCTATATTGGGACCGTATAAGTTCACCAGATTTATATTTTCTTATAACAAAGATCCTTGGATGATTAGATATCTTCCTAATTTGTCTCCAATTACATTTTTCACTTGAAATGGGACTGTTTTATGTATGAGAGTCATAACTCCCCTGGCTCGGGATGAAAATGATGTGGTGAACACATTTCCCTGCCATCTTCTCCTAATTCTTTTTACATCCTCCTCTATTAGATGAGTTTCTTGTAAAAACACAATTTTTGAACCTATGTCTTTTATTTTATTCATAACTTGTTTAAGTTTTCTTAGATTTTGTAGACTTCTGCAATTCCATGAAGTTAAATTAAGATTAACGCTTTGGTCTATGATCAATAAGGAGTTTGAGATTACCTTGCAATATAAACATGCTCATACAGAGAAGCAAAGACATGGATGGTTGAACATTCATCCCACAAACTACACACAAACAAATTCCCGGATGAATCACTCCGTGACGAATCCCGAGGTTGCGCAGCTCTTTACGGGCGGGGTCAAACTGTTTCCTTAATTGTTGAATTCCTGTGGCCAAATCTGGGTAGATCCGCACCTGTTGATCCTGGTATTTGATTTCTCCTTAAGCTCGCGCCGCGTTGGTGACTGTCATCTTGTCTCTGTAGCTGAGGAACTTCATAATCAGCGTCCTCGGTGGTGTCTTATTATCTCTCGGTGGGCCGGTTCGGTCAGCGCTCTCTAAGTCGACCGATGACTGCAGGTCCACGTTGTTCAGCGCTTCTGGAATCCACTTTTCCAAAAAGGAACATGTATCCCGTCCCTCCGCTCCCTCCGGGAAGCCCACCAGCCTTAAATTATTCCGTCGCGACCGGGATTCTAAGTCCAGGACGTTATCTTCCAGATGTTTATTTTTTAATTCCAATGTTTGCACCTTTAATTGTAGGCTGGTGACGTCATCTTCAGCGCTTGAGATTCGGAGCTCCGCCTGCGATACTCGTTCCATACAGTCGCTTATTTCCTTTCTCATTCCTTCTATCGCTGCTATAATCCCATCAAATTTAGACAAAAAATCTGCTCTCATGGAGCTGATGGCAGCAAGTACCGCACTCGTGCCCTACTCAGCAGTCACCACTCTGCCGCTAGCTCTCTCCTCCGCCATTGTCTTTGGAGATTTTTCTGCTTCGTCACGAGCGTGGAAGTCTGTTAGCTTGGATTGTTTCGACGAATCACTTTTTCCTCCGCCTAATTTCCCAGCCTTAGTCTTTACCATATCCGCGCCTAAACGCTGGGATAGGTTTTTGTTCCAATTGAGAGAGTTGTTTTTTTTTTTGTAACTTTGATTTTTGTTCATTTTTCATCATACATATTACATTCAGATCACAGTCTCTATATTTAAAAAAAGGAGCTAGAGGAAAAAAAAAAAAAAAAGAAGGGGGGGGGACAAATGTTGGAGCATCAAGTTTTTAGTTTCCATCTCTTAATTCTTCTGGTTTTTCAGTGTCTTTGGTTATTCTTTCATTTTCTGTCTCGTTGTTGCACTTTGTAGTGTGTCCATTTCCACCATTTTTTTTTTCATATTGTCCTTGCATTCTTTGTCGATATGTTAGTTTTTCCGTTAAACGTATATCCTCAACAATGTCAGTCCATTGCTCTTGGTCAGGAAGAACTTCTGATCGCCATTTTCTTGTGATTGTTTTTTTTACATGCAATCAGCAAGATTTTAACTAGATATCTGTCCTCAGCCTGTATTACATTGTCTCTTTTAAGATCACATAAATACATCAAGTTACAGTTCATTGGTATATTATATCCTAATATCCTCTGTGTTGTCACATGTATAGATTTCCAGAATGATGAGATTTTGCAGCATTTCCAAAACATATGTGAGTAGTCTGCATTTTGAGCCCCACAGCCCCTCCAGCATATAGATTGGGTATTTGTATATTTTCTTTGAATCTGTGGTGTAATGAAATAGCGAATCAGGTTTTTCCATCCAAATTCCCTCCATGTCCTTGAACTTGTTGTGTGTTGTGTTTTCCATATTTCTTGCCAGTTTTCTTCTGTTATGTTTAAATTTAGCTCTTTCTCCCATTTCTCCTTTATATAGTTACTTGAATGTTTGTTTGCCGTAAGTTTCTGATATAGCTTTGAAATAATTCTTATTTTATTTCCTGCATACGAGCTTAAAATGAATTGTATAATCTCGCTCACATCTGTGTGGAGGTTATGCCTAATCTTCCTCATATAATAATCTCTCATCTGCAGATATCTAAAGAATTCAGATTTTTCTAGTTTAAATTTTCTTCTCATGTTTACAAAACTCCCGAAATCTTAAAGAAAGGGAAAGACGAGACGGACCCAGCCAGTTACAGACCCATTTCACTTCTGAATTTTGATAGGAAGGTAATTACTAAATTGCTGGCTATTTGGCTAAACAAATATCTTTCATCAATTATCCATCCTGATCAAACAGGGTTCATCCCGGGCAGATTTTAATTTTTTAATGTAAGACGACTTCTTAACACCATTTATGCTGATCACAGTAAAGTTAACGGAGCAGCAATTTTTTCACTGGACGCACAAAAAGCTTTTGATCAGGTCGAGTGGACCTATATGTTAGAGTCATTAACGCGATTCGGGTTTGGTGACTCTTTTATAGCTTGGGTGAAATTGATATATGACAATCCAATGTGTTCTGTGTTAACGGATGGTGACAGGTCAACTCTGTGGGACACCCCCACAACAGACTGGGACAAGCAGAGCGCTCAACTAGAGCAATTAACATAACAATGAAATGTGTGTATTAATGTCAACAGGCAGCCTCGCTTCGTCTGGCTCTTTCCTGCTCAGTACTGTGATGTTAATGTGCCATTCATGCATTATGTTCAAGCTTCCTGCTCTTACTGTGATGCAAATGTCCCATGCCTTTCATGTGTTGTCTGTAACTGGGTATATAAGCTGACTGAAATTCATGTTCATTCTCTCTCTGACTACTGCTGCTGACACACGCATTCCGTGTCTCCTCACGAAAGCCTGAGGACCAGCTCCAGCCCGCCTGCACTGGGCTGGAGTGAGTCTAATGATGGCAGAATGAATGATAATAAACTCCCTTTTAAAGTCTCAGTTCGCTACTTATTATACTTCAGCCGCATTGGTGACCCCGAGAATGCACACGCTTTGTGCAAAGCAACCTTCTGACCTGGACATCCACGCTGGAACCGGCCGAGGGACACAGAGATCGTCTACTCCCCCTCATCGCTCCTCCGCATCGACACAAGCCCGAGGGACAGAGATCGTCTCCTCCCTCTCACTGCTCCAACGCACCATGACTCGACACAGCGAACTACGCAACAACTACAACAGGGATGGCCATCGGCGTCGACTACGCTGATCTCCAGCAAGCTCCCTGACCCTGACTCGCCTCTACAGCGGACCACCCACGCACCGAACCCCTGCACACGCACCGGGGGGTTATGAGGACAGCGCACCACGCACGGGACATACCGGCTCTACACAGACCGCCAGCGTCCTTCGCCGCTGCACACGAAACCTTCAGGGCTGCTCACACACCTGAAGCATCACACGCAGCTCGCTCACAGGATTTTGTATGGGTCTTAGCCACGGCGCACAATGGGAATTCAGCCGTCAGCTGTCCCCGAGGGCTTTAGGGTTCCGCCCGCACCTAAAGTCAACACGCCAAGTCAACACGCCAAGTCCCTCTGCTTTTGTTTTTTTTCTCACAGCTGCTACGCAGCCTCGCAGCTCCTGTTTTTCTTAATGGCCGCTATTAATCCTCGCAGGACTTAGCCGCGAGAGGAGTCAGTGACTAATTTTTTCTTCTTACAGCTGCTGTGGACCTCCGCACGTTCAACGGGACAGCCCCTCAACATCGCGGATCCACAGGCAATTTTTGCGTGGCCCAGACAATTTCGCCGTCCCAGGCCGGCACTTGCTACCCCCACCCCCCTCCCTCCACCTCCGCCTGCACAGAACTTTCCCTGCTCGCTACGAAAGCCGGACTATCGAGGCCTCAGCTGCCTGCTGGGCCCTCTGGGGGGGGGAGTGTGTGGGACACCCCCACAACAGACTGGGACAAGCAGAGCGCTCAACTAGAGCAATTAACATAACAGTGAAATGTGTGTATTAATGTCAACAGGCAGCCTCGCTTCGTCTGGCTCTTTCTTGCTCAGTACTGTGATGTTAATGTGCCATTCATGCATTGTGTTCAAGCTTCCTGCTCTTACTGTGATGCAAATGTCCCATGCCTTTCATGTATTGTCTGTAACTGGGTATATAAGCTGACTGAAATTCATGTTCACTCTCTCTCTGACTACTGCTGCTGACACACGCATTCCGTGTCTCCTCACGAGAGCTTGAGGACCCGCTCCAGCCCGCCTGCACAGGGCTGGAGTGAGTCTAATGATGGCGGAATGAATGATAATAAACTCCCTTTTAAACTCTCACTTCGCTGCATATTATTCTTCCGCCATAACTCCATTCTTTCTACACCGTTCAGTTCACCAGGGCTGCCCTTTATCACCAGCCCTTTTTGCAGTTGCACTTGAACCCCTCGCCTTAAGCATAAGAAATAATCCAAATATTGTAGGCCTGAAGGTTAGAGGAGTTGAATACCTATTAGTTTGTACGCGGACGACATGATATTATATTTAGACAATTCAGAAAAATCAATTTCCCCTCTCCTGGACCTGACTATTTCTTTTGGTAGACTGTCAAGCTACACTATAAACTGGTCCAAGAATGAATTTATGCCTCTTTCAGATGTTTTTTTGCCAGGTTTTCTGAAAAATGCACCTTTTAGAATAGTTAATGATCATATTAAATACCTTGGCCTAATTATACCTAAAAATCCTAAATTGATATTTGAATTAAATTTTGGTGAGTTTATTGCAGACCTTAAGTGACACGTAGACAATTGGAAAATCCTAACTTTGTCTATGATATGTCGAATAAACTCAATCAAGATGGTGTCTCTCCCTAGATTTCTTTATCTCTGTCAAAACCTTCCTATATTTCTCACATCAGCTTTTTTCAAGGAATTGGATACAATTATCTTATCTTATGTCTGGAACTATAAAAATCATCAGATTTCTAAATCCCACTTGCAAAAGCCTAAACTGGAAGGTGGGCTGGGCCTGCCATCGTTCAAGCATTATTACTGGGCCGCCAATGTCAGATCATTAATGCTGCCGTGGGTAATGTGGCATTTGAGGCCCCCTTGTGGTTGCACACAGAATTTGACTGTCACTAACTCTTCTTTGCCCGCCCTGCTGTTCAATAAATTGCATGACTTGAAAATTCTGAAATGTTTAAGCTTTACAATAAGAAATTCGGTTAAAATTTTAAATCAGGTATGGGCATTTTTGCATTTTCCAGAGACCTCAGCAGATGCACCAATTTGCTATAACTATTCATTTTTAACCCCATGGTCAGATAAAACTTTCCACGTCTGGAGGGAGAGGGGTTTGGTATCCATTGGGGACTTGTATATTAAGGGGAGTTTAGCGTCATTTAGTTTGCTTAGAGAAAAATTTGGTCTTCCTCATTCACATTTTCTTAGATATCTACAAATCAGACTTTATGTTCAATGCATAGTTAATGAATCTGGTGCAGTTCTGGGAAAACATGTCTTCTTTGATCTTATTAAGAACCCCCCTTGCTCCAGGCACCTAGTCTCTAAATTTGTACTGCCTCTTCCAAGACGATCAGGACAGCTTGGGAGGAGGAGTTGGGAATTGAATTGTCTGGAGGCATTTGGGACAGAAGTCTGTCAGCAGTTAAGGATTGCTCGGTCAATAGTAGACACCAGCTGATCCAATATAAAGTGGTTCACCGCCTTCATTACTCAAAGCACCGACTGCATAAAATTTATCCTTCTATTTCATCACTGTGTGACAGATGTCAAATGTCAGTAGGTACATTGTCCCATGCTTTTTGGTTCTGTCCCTTGCTTTTTGACTTATGGTCCAGAGTGTTTGATTGGTATTCTATGGCTTATCAAATCACTCTTCCTCTTGATGCAATTCAGAATCAGAATCAGAATGAGCTTTATTGCCAAGCATGTTTACATGTAAACATACGAGGAATTTGACTTGACATTGGGCGTGCTCGATAAGCGCTTCCCAATGACACGGCAGCCATGCAAGGCGCCTGTCATACAGTGGGGGGTAAAGAGGGGGAGGGGGAGGGAACACATTTGGCAGAGAGAAAAAACATAGTTATCAAAATAAAGCTCGTATGAGCAAAATTGTGATTACATAGAAAAAAACCCTCTAATGCACAATTAGCAGACAATACAGATCACACATTAACAAAGCAGCAAAAGTTGAGAGAGACAGTGTGAGTGTGTGTGTGTCAGTGTATGTGTATCAGTCATGTAATGTTGTATGCAGTGTGTGTGTATCAGTTACTGGTGAACAGCAAAAATACTCCCTGAGCAACGTTTAGATGTTATGTCTTTAGTGTCCTCAAAACATAGATAGCATGTCCACAAGAGTTCATTCTCTCAGTGCATGTCCGATGGTAAATTCCATGCTGGTCACATGACGCTGTCCTTGAGAGTTCAGATTACTGCACACCGGTTGTTTGGGTTAGGGAGAAGCCAAAAACTCACTTCTGCCTTATCTTCTCTCCTGGTGGGATGAATACCAAGGACGCCGAATCAAGGCCAGATGAGCACAGTTCACTTAGAGCATAAAAATTTCCATCTCATGCGATTCTGTGCAACACATTCACAGGCTTTAAAATCATTCCCTGGAGAGCACCAGCGACTCCAAGATGTATTCCACCTACTGAATCAGCCACCATTCAGTTCACCATTTGCCGCTATCAGTGCACTCCCCAACTGGTCGAATTGTTGATGAAGAAGCTTTGCCGGGTCTGCATTTTGATCAGCTCTCCCAACTTCTTTAATTTCTGATACATCAGGAAACTCCAAAGCCAAAGTAGAAATCCTGTGATCATAAGCCAAACAGATAGATGTCTTCCGCATCTTCAATCGAATCACACGGACACATGAGTTCCCAATTGTCCATGAGTCTCCCCACTTGGGCTCCCCCTGTCCCGATCTTCTTTTAAAGTGGTGTCAATTGCATTTAAAGCCCAGCTCAATTCCATAATTTTCCGTTTGGGTCGAGATGCAGCAGAAGAAGAGCGAAACACAGACAGGACACAGCAAGCTGGGATCAGTGAAGGGAGGAGGAGAAGGGAGAGAAGAAGAAATGCGTCTGCTCTCTCTGAAAGCCGGAAGAAGAAGCCAATTCTCATTGTCTTCGGCTGTTCCCACCTTACTCAACGTTTTTGCAAATCTACACAACAGTCATTGATGTTGGGCGTGACTGTTGCCAAGAGACTTATTTTGAAGGAGTGGAAAGCCACTTCCTCTCCATTTTTTCGTCAATGGTTGATGGACCTGATGAACGTTATACAGATGGAAAGACTGAGGTATATAAGAAACAACCCATTGCAAAAATTTTCTGATATTTGGGGTCCCTTTATCACTCGCTCACTTTGATAATTGCAAGGCCTAAAGGTTTGAGTTAAGTCAATGTTAATGAATGGGCACCTATGGCCACCTGGTGACGCAACACTGCGACACTGGCAGATTTACTATACATACATGTAATTTGTATATGTGTGTGTGTATATATATATATATATATATATATATATATATATATTTTTTTTTTTTTTTTACAAATAAGTAAAAAAAAAAAAAAAAATATATATATATATATATATATTTTTTTTTTTTTTAAATTTATTTATTTATTTTTTTTTTTTTACTTATTTGTACCCGTAGGTAGATTTGATTTGCAGTCTGGTGACAAGCCACCGGCTGCCGGTCGCTGCGTGCGCAAGCACCCTAAACCTACATGTTTTTGGTATGTATGTATGTGTATGTATATATACTGTATATATATATATATATATATATATATATATATATATATACGTATATATATACTGTGTATATATATACTGTGTGTGTATATATATACTGTATATATATATATATATATATATATATATACAGTGGGTGGAAAAAAAGTATTTAGTCAGCCACCAATTGTGCAATTTCTCCCACTTAAAAGATGAGAGAGGTCTCTAATTTTCATCATAGGTATACCTCAACTATGAGAGACAAAATGAGAAAAAAAAAATCCAGAAAATCACATTGAAGGATTTTTTTTTTTTTAAACTTTGATTTTTATTCATTTTTCATCATACATATTATATTCAGATCACAGTCTCTATATTTAAAAAAACGGAGCTAGAGGAAGGAAAAAAAAAAGAAAAAGGGGGGGGGACAAATGTTGGAGCATCAAGTTTTTAGTTTCCATCTCTTAATTCTTCTGGTTTTTCAGTGTCTTTGGTTATTCTTTCAATTTCTGTCTCGTTGTTGCACTTTGTAGTGTGTCCATTTCCACCATTTTTTTTTCATATTGTCCTTCTTGCATTCTTTGTCGATATGTTAGTTTTTCCGTTAAACGTATATCCTCAACAATGTCAGTCCATTGCTCTTGGTCAGGAAGAACTTCTGATCGCCATTTTCTTGTGATTGTTTTTTTATATGCAATCAGCAAGATTTTAACTAGATATCTGTCCTCAGCCTGTATTACATTGTCTCTTTTAAGATCACATAAATACATCAAGTTACAGTTCATTGGTATATTATATCCTAATATCCTCTATATTGTCACATGTATAGATTTCCAGAATGATGAGATTTTGCAGCATTTCCAAAACATATGTGAGTAGTCTGCATTTTGAGCCCCACAGCCCCTCCAGCATATAGATTGGGTATTTGTATATTTTCTTTGAATCTGTGGTGTAATGAAATAGCGAATCAGGTTTTTCCATCCAAATTCCCTCCATGTCCTTGAACTTGTTGATGTGTGTTGTGTTTTCCATATTTCTTGCCAGTTTTCTTCTGTTATGTTTAAATTTAGCTCTTTCTCCCATTTCTCCTGTTACTTGAAAGTTTGTTTGCCGTAAGTTTCTGATATAGCTTTGAAATAATTCTTATTTTATTTCCTGCATACGAGCTTAGAATGAATTGTATAATCTCGCTCACATCTGTGTGGAGGTTATGCCTAATCTTCCTCATATAGTAATCTCTCATCTGCAGATATCTAAAGAATTCAGATTTTTCTAGTTTAAATTTTCTTCTCATGTTTACAAAACTCCCGAAATCTTTTTTTCCCATATTGCCCCATGCTGTGATTTCCTTGTTCACCAGATTTTTGTATCCCCTATCTTGCTTTGCCGGTTCAAACTGACTGTCAAATGCTACCCATTTCAATAGTTTTATGTCCTCCTTTATATTATACTTTTGTACTATTTTATACCACAGTTCCAAAGTAAATTTAGTGATTGGGTCTATTTGTTTGATTTGCTTATATGCATCCTTAGCTCCTGTTATGCTTTGTACTGGGAGTCCCTCAATTTCCTTTTCCATTTCTTTCCATTTTGCCTCATATCCTCCGTCGCACCAACATATGATATATCTTATTTGTGCTGAGTAGTAATATTCCTTTAGACTCGGTAGACCCATGCCTCCTTTCTCTTTTGGTAATTGGAGAGTTTTATATTTCACTCTTGGCTTTTTACCTCCCCAAACAAATCTCGATATCATTCTGTCCCACTTTGAGAACTGGACACCAGAAATCTCTGTTGGTAGAGCCTGGAAGAGGTAAAGCAGTCTAGGTTGTATGCTGATTTTGACTGTCTTAATTTTTGAATTCAGATCCATATTTAAGGTTGACCATTGACCATTTATTTCTTGTTCTAACCTATCATAGTTTGCTTTATAGATTTTGCTTAAATCTTTAGGTATGTTCACTCCAAGGTATTTTATTTCTTTTTGTTTCCAGTTTAGTTTGATCTTATCAGTTATCTGGTTTAAAGGGTTATAATGGAATGTCAGTATTTGTGTTTTTGTTATGTTTATCTTGTATCCTGATAATTTTCCAAAATTTTCTATCAAGTCCATCATTTCCATTATTGATTCCTCTGGTTGTTCAAGGTAAACTATATTATCGTCTGCAAATAGCCCAATCTTGTGTTCCGCTCCCTTTATTGTTACACCTTTTAATTTCTTATTTTGTCGCATCGCTTGAGCCAGTGGCTCTATGAACAGAGCAAACAAGGTGGGCGATAGGCAGCATCTCTGCCTAGTTGATCTTTGTATATTTACTTTGTCTGTTAAGCTACCGTTTATCTTGATTCTTGCCACAGGTTTTTGATACAGTGTCTTTATGCATTGCACTGACTTTTCGTTAAATCCAAAGCGTTCCAGCACATTATATAGGAACATCCAATTAACCCTATCAAATGCTTTTTCTGCGTCTAAACTCATTATTACTGCGCTTTTCTTTTCTTTATGTATTTGATTAATTATGTGTAATGTTCTCCTGATATTATCGTGTGTTTGGCATTCCTCTATGAAACCAGTTTGATCATCCTCTATCAATTCCGTCACAAATGTCTTTATTCGTTTACAGATAATTGTTGTATATATTTTATAATCCACATTTAATAAAGAGATTGGCCTATAGTTTCCGCATTGTTCCCTATCTTTCCCTGGCTTTAAAATAACTGAAATAATGGCTTCGTTCCATGATGGAGGTATTTTGTTGTTGTTTAATGTCCAAGTAAATGACTTTAGGAGCTGTGGCGTGAGTTCTTCAATAAACAGTTTATAAAACGCAGATGGGTATCCATCACTACCTGGTGATTTACCATTTTTAAGTGACTTAATCACATCTTTAATCTCTTGTGGTGTTATTTCTGCTGTTAGCTTTTCATGTTGTTGGTTTCCTATTGATGGCAAGTCCAATGTGCATAGAAATTTTTTAATATCCTTAACATTTGTCTCTTCACGTTGCAAGTATAGTTGTTGATAGAATTTATGGAATATTTCTTCAATGTTTTCTGGGGTAACTGTGGTTTTATTTATGGGTCCTTAATCTTATGTACATTATTCACTGTTTGTTGTTTTCTTAACCGTTTTGCCAGCAGTTTTGTGGCCTTTGGCCCTGTTTCATAATATTTTTGTTTTAAATATCTATTTTTTCTTTCAATTTCATCTATTTGTATTTCTTTTATCTTTATTTTTTCTTCCTTAATTTCTTGATATATTTTTGGGTCATTTGTGCTTTGATGTTTGCGTTCTAATTCCCTCAGTCTCTCACATCTTTGTTCATATGATTCCAGTTTAGACTTTTTTGCTTTTCCTGATTCAACAATTAATTTACCTCTTAACACGGCTTTTAGTGCGTCCCATAGTATTGTTGGGTCCACTTCTCCCTTATCATTCTCCTCGATATACTCATTTATGTTTACCTTTATTCTTTCTTTCATTTTCTCATCATTTAATAGTCCTACATTAAGTTTCCATGTTGTTTGTCGTTTTCTATTGTTTAAATATATTTCCATGTATATAGGATTATGA
Organism: Pholidichthys leucotaenia; assembly: GCA_020510985.1. Classification (NCBI taxonomy): domain Eukaryota; kingdom Metazoa; phylum Chordata; class Actinopteri; order Cichliformes; family Pholidichthyidae; genus Pholidichthys; species Pholidichthys leucotaenia. The sequence goes on from CM035840.1 coordinate 361,357,629, forward strand.
TCTGATATTTCTGCCCCTCCAATCCGACAATTTCTCACCCTGTGTCTGTCACCTTCATTCATAAGGAAGTAATCTATTCTAGAGTGTACTTTATGGACTGCTGAATAATGTGTATAGTCTTTTTCGAGTGGGTGCAGGTCCCTCCATATGTCTACCATACCCATTTCTGCCAGTGAGGTTCTTATGAACTTTGCTACATGTTTTTTTGTCTTCTTAACACTTGTTGTGTCAACTTCATGATCCATGACGGCATTTAAGTCTCCTCCACAAATTAGGACTCCTTCACTGTGTGTTGCTATGAGATCAAACAGTTGTTGAAAAAAACCCTTGTCATTTTCTGGTGGGGCATAGATGTTCGCTAATGTGATCTGCATACCATCTATTCTTCCCTTTATTATTACACATCTGCCTTCTTTATCCTGGATTTCTTGTTCACATTCAAATTGTATTTTATTTGAAATTAGTATCATAACCCCCCCTTTTAGTTCCTCCCTTAAATGAACTGTAGTAGGAGTTCTTATAGCCAAATCTCTTTAGTTTCTCATGTTCTGTCCTGTTCAAATGTGTCTCTTGTATAAATATAATTTCGGCTTTTTCCTTCTTGAATTTTCTTATTATTCTTTCCCTTTTAACAGGTGAGTTCAGACCATTCACGTTTAATGTCATTATCTTAAGATTTTTAACCATATTCATGTTTTTCCATTTTTTTAACTTGTGCTCCTAACCCCTTTAACAACAAAACTAACACATATTTGTACAAAAACACATTAACAAATCTCGACCTCCGTACTTTAGGCCTTTCTTCTGCCCACTGGCCCCTGTTGGTGGGTGGAGGGAATGTCCTCACCGAGTGAGGGGCCCTCCCTAGACCTCTAGTTACTATCCAAGTAATAGTCATTAGTCTAGAAATGTCCAACAAAAATCACTTAAACCTCTCCTAGCTGTTTGTTTCTCTTTTACCTTGTCTTCTTGGCCTTCATTTCTTCTGTGTCCTTCTTAGTCTTTGTTATAATCTAGGCTTTCCGTTGAAAGCCTTGCAGTTTTTCTTGGGCTCGGTGCGCCACGTCCATCTCCCGCCTTCTGCCGCTCACTCGCCTCCACTCCGGCTGTCGTGATGCGTTCCGTGCCGCCGCTGCTCCAGCTGCTTCCTCCGGTACGCTCACCACAAAGCCTCGCTCCGTCATGTCCCGCGCTGCCTCTCTGGCCGTGTTGTAGGTTTTCACGCCGTCCTCCCAATGAATTCTCATCTTCGTTAGCGGCGTTGGGAATCAAATTTTTTCCTCTTTCAGCGTTTTTTTAATGCTGGCATATTTCTTTTGCTGCTGCACAATTTCTGTCGGGTAGTCATGGTCAAATGGTAAATGGTAAATGGCATTCACTTATATAGCGCTTTTATTCTCATCTCTTGATGACCAAAGTGCTTTACAGATCCTGCAATCCACCCATTCACACACACATTCACACACTGATGGTGGCATGCTGCCTAACATGGCGCTTCCAGACCCACCAGGAGCAATTGGGGTAAAGTGTCTTGCCCAGGGACACAACGGCAGGATATCTGGGGAGAGCGGGATTTGAACCGCCAACCATGTGGTTATTGGACAACCTGCTCTACCTCCTGAGCCACTGCCGTGGTCAAAGAATATCTGTTTGTCGCCGACTCGTATCTTTTTTTTCACGCTTGTGTCAGGATTCTTTCCTTTACGTCGTATTAGAAAGTTTACCACAACTGACCTGGGTGTAGAGTTTGGATTCGGGTTCTGTGCCAAGGCTCTGTGCGCTCGTTGGATCTGCAGGTCTGTTTCATCGGGCAGCTCAAGCTCTTTTTTTTAGGAATTGATCCATGAATTTCGTCATCGAGTTGCCTTCAATGCCCTCCGGAATCCCGAAGATGCATATATTGCTCCGCCTGGACCTGCTCTCCAGGTCGGTTATTTTTTCCTGCATCCTCTGTGTTTGTGCCGTCAGGGTCTGCAGCCGCTCGCTTGCCTCGGTTTTCCAGTCTTCCAACTCTGATATTCGAGCCTGTGCTTCTGCCAAACACGCCCGTTGAGTGTGCAGTTCCTCCATGTTTTCAGCTAGCTTGCGTTCCATTTCTTTTTGGAGGCCCATAATTTCCTCCTTCATCTCTTTTTTCAGATCTTCCTTAAGAGCCGTTAAATCCTGTTGGAGTTCTCGCTTGAAGTCTTTTATGTCTTTACCTATATTGGCAAAGCCAGTGTTCATAATATCGAGTTTGGCGTCCTCCATTTTCTCTGCTGTAGTCACCTCGTTTTTTTGGGCCTCATGTTCAGCGATTTCTCCTGCGTTGTTGAAGAGGGATTCTTTAGTTTTACCCTGCTTTTGTCCGTGTGCCCGGGTTCTTCGTGTTTTCATCCCTTGGTATATTGTTCCATTTATGTCGAGTTCGCCATTTACCGAAGATTTTAAATCCGACTGGGGAGAGCTCTCTGTTTAAGCGTTATGTCTCTCCGCCATCTTCCCGGAAGTCCCCAATTGAGAGAGTTTTAGCCTACTTTTTATTTTTAGGAGCAGAGCAGAGTGAAACACGTCTTCCTACGTGGCCGCCATAACCGGAAGTCTGCTTCATATATTTTTATTAATAAAATCATATCGGCTTGGCGTGGCGATACGATTTCTGGTGAGGCGGCCCGCCACAGAGAAATGTTACCAGTGAAAACCCTGCAACTGGTTGATAGTCGTTCAGGTCCAATGGAGATGACTTCTTGGGGACAGGAACCAGGCAGGATGTTTTCCACAGCACCGATACTCTCTCCAGGCTCAGGATGTATACACTATTCACAAAAAGTTAGGGATATTCGACTTTTGGGTGAAATTTCAGCATGCACCTAAAATGCACTATAACCTTTACAGGTGAACTTACTTTGACCTTCTCTAACCTTTTGAATGCACATGTCCAACTGTTCAATATTGCAGTACTTTGTGCATAACTTGCTGTTCTCTAACAAGGTGCTTAATGGCAAAATTCACAACAGATGTTTGATCCATGAATTGACCAATACATTTTGTGGTTCAATTAGAATTGGTATTTAAGCTCCTCCTAAAACTAAAACAGAAGCACTTTGAACTGGGAGATGAGCCTGAAAAGCTTCTAGCACGACAGCTTAAAGGTGTTCAGGCATCAAGGTCTATTGATTGTATTAAATCAAAGACAGGTACATTATTAACCAACCCCAAAGATATAAATGGTTTTATAGTGAACTTTATAGTTCCAAATGTTCCCCCTCTCACGCTTATTTAAATGTTTTTTTTGATTCCCTTATATTACCCAAACTTACAGATATAGCTAGGAAGGATTTAGATTCTGATTTCACATTGGACGAGATAAAATCTGCCATTAAGTCATTTCCATGTGGTAAAGCAGCAGGACCTGATGGTTTTGGTTGTGAATTTGATAAAAAGTTTTGTGATATTCTTGCTCCTCTTCTACTTAGAATGACATACGAGTCAAAGGCAAACAAGGCCCTACCTAAAACATTAAATGAGGCCAACATTATATTAATCTTAAAGAAAGGGAAAGACGAGACGGACCCAGCCAGTTACAGACCCATTTCACTTCTGAATTTTGATAGGAAGGTAATTACTAAATTGCTGGCTATTCGGCTAAACAAATATCTTTCATCAATTATCCATCCTGATCAAACAGGGTTCATCCCGGGCAGATTTTAATTTTTTAATGTAAGACGACTTCTTAACACCATTTATGCTGATCACAGAAAAGTTAAAGGAGCAGCAATTTTTTCCACTGGACGCACAAAAAGCTTTTGATCAGGTCGAGTGGACCTATATGTTAGTCATTAACGAGATTCGGGTTTGGTGACTCTTTTATAGCTTGGGTGAAATTGATATATGACAATCCAATGTGTTCTGTGTTAATGGATGGTGACAGGTCAACTCCATTCTTTCTACACCGTTCAGTTCACCAGGGCTGCCCTTTATCACCAGCCCTTTTTGCAGTTGCACTTGAACCCCTCGCCTTCAGCATAAGAAATAATCCAAATATTGTAGGCCTGAAGGTTAGAGGAGTTGAATACCTATTAGTTTGTACGCGGACGACGGGATATTATATTTAGACAATTCAGAAAAATCAATTTCCCCTCTCCTGGACCTGACTATTTCTTTTGGTAGACTGTCAAGCTACACTATAAACTGGTCCAAGAGTGAATTTATGCCTCTTTCAGATGTTTTTTCGCCAGGTTTTCTGAAAAATGCACCTTTTAGAATAGTTAATGATCATATTAAATACCTTGGCCTAATTATACCTAAAAATCCTAAATTGATATTTGAATTAAATTTTGGTGAGTTTATTGCAGACCTTAAGTGACACGTAGACAATTGGAAAATCCTAACTTTGTCTATGATTGGTCGAATAAACTCAATCAAGATGGTCTCTCTCCCTAGATTTCTTTATCTCTGTCAAAACCTTCCTATATTTCTCACATCAGCTTTTTTCAAGGAATTGGATACAATTATCTTATCTTATGTCTGGAACTATAAAAATCATCAGATTTCTAAATCCCACTTGCAAAAGCCTAAACTGGAAGGTGGGCTGGGCCTGCCATCGTTCAAGCATTATTACTGGGTCGCAAATGTCAGATCATTAATGCTGCCATGGGTAATGTGGCATTTGAGGCCCCCTTGTGGTTGCACACAGAATTTGACTGTCACTAACTCTTCTTTGCCCGCCCTGCTGTTCAATAAATTGCATGACTTGAAAATTCTGAAATGTTTAAGCTTTACAATAAGAAATTCGGTTAAAATTTAAATCAGGTATGGGCATTCTTGCATTTTCCAGAGACCTCAGCAGATACACCAATTTGCTATAACTATTCATTTTTAACCCCATGGTCAGATAAAACTTTCCACGTCTGGAGGGAGAGGGGTTTGGTATCCATTGGAGACTTGTATATTAAGAGGAGTTTAGCGTCATTTAGTTTGCTTAAAGAAAAATTTGGTCTTCCTCATTCACATTTTCTTTGATATCTACAAATCAGACATTATGTTCAATCCATAGTTAATGAATCTGGTGCAGTTCTGGGAAAACATGTCTTCTTTGATCTTATTAAGAACCCCCCTTGCTCCAGGCACCTAGTCTCTAAATTTGTGAATATGTTTGACAGTGTTTTCACTGCCTCTTCCGAGACGATCAGGACAGCTTGGGAGGAGGAGTTGGGAATTGAATTGTCTGGAGGCGTTTGGGACAGAAGTCTGTCAGCAGTTAAGGATTGCTCGGTCAATAGTAGACACCAGCTGATCCAATATAAAGTGGTTCACCGCCTTCATTACTCAAAGCACCGACTGCATAAAATTTATCCTTCTATTTCATCACTGTGTGACAGATGTCAAATGTCAGTAGGTACATTGTCCCATGCTTTTTGGTTCTGTCCCTTGCTTTTTGACTTATGGTCCAGAGTGTTTGATTGGTATTCTATGGCTTAGCAAATCACTCTTCCCCTGGATGCAATTCTCACTGTCTTCGGCTGTTCCCACCTTACTCAACGTTTTTGCAAATCTACACAACAGTCATTGATGTTGGGCGTGACTGTTGCCAAGAGACTTATTTTGAAGGAGTGGAAAGCCACTTCCTCTCAATCTTTTCGTCAATGGTTGATGGACCTGATGAACGTTATACAGATGGAAAGACTCGGGTATATAAGAAACAACTCATTGCAAAAATTTTCTGATATTTGGGGTCCCTTTATCACTCACTCACTTTGATAATTGCAAGGCCTAAAGGTTTGAGTTAAGTCAACGTTAATGAATGGGCACCTATGGCCACCTGGTGACACAACAGTGCGACACTGGCAGATTTACTATACATACATGTAATTTGTGTGTGTGTGTGTGTGTGTGTGTGTGTGTGTGTGTGTGTGTGTGTGTGTGTGTGTATATATACAGTGGGGAAAAAAGTATTTAGTCAGCCACCAATTGTGGAAGTTCTCCCACTTAAAAGATGAGAGAGGTCTCTAATTTTCATCATAGGTATACCTCAACTATGAGAGACAAAATGAGAAAAAAAAATCCAGAAAATCACATTGAAGGATTTTTTTTTTTAACTTTGATTTTTATTCATTTTTCATCATACATATTACATTCAGATCACAGTCTCTATATTTAAAAAAAGGAGCTAGAGGAAGGAAAAAAAAGAAAAGGGGGGGGGCAAATGTTGGAGCATCAAGTTTTTAGTTTCCATCTCTAAATTCTTCTGGTTTTTCAGTGTCTTTGGTTATTCTTTCAATTTCTGTCTCGTTGTTGCACTTTGTAGTGTGTCCATTTCCACCATTTTTTTCATATTGTCCTTCTTGCATTCTTTGTCGCAATGTTAGTTTTTCCATTAAATGTATATCCTCAACAATATCAGTCCATTGGTCTTGGTCAGGAAGAACTTCTGATTGCCATTTTCTTGTGATTGTTTTTTTATATGCAATCAGCAAGATTTTAACTAGATATCTGTCCTCAGCCTGTATTACATTGTCTCTTTTAAGATCACATAAATACATCAAGTTACAGTTCATTGGTATATTATATCCTAATATCCTCTGTATTGTCACATGTATAGATTTCCAGAATGATGAGATTTTGCAGCATTTCCAAAACATATGTGAGTGGTCTGCATTTTGAGCCCCACAGCCCCTCCAGCATATAGATTGGGTATTTGTATATTTTCTTTGAATCTGTGGTGTAATGAAATAGCGAATCAGGTTTTTCCATCCAAATTCCCTCCATGTCCTTGAACTTGTTGATGTGTGTTGTGTTTTCCATATTTCTTGCCAGTTTTCTTCTGTTATGTTTAAATTTAGCTCTTTCTCCCATTTCTCCTTTATATAGTTACTTGAAAGTTTGTTTGCCGTAAGTTTCTGATATAGCTTTGAAATAATTCTTATTTTATTTCCTGCATATGAGCTTAGAATGAATTGTATAATCTCGCTCACATCTGTGTGGAGGTTATGCCTAATCTTCCTCATGTAATAATCTCTCATCTGCAGATATCTAAAGAATTCAGATTTTTCTAGTTTAAATTTTCTTCTCATGTTTACAAAACTCCCGAAATCTTTTTTCCCATATTGCCCCATGCTGTGATTCCCTTGTTCACCAGATTTTTGTATCCCCTATCTTGCTTTGCCGGTTCAAACTGACTGTCAAATGCTACCCATTTCAATAGTTTTATGTCCTCCTTTATATTATACTTTTGTACTATTTTATACCACAGTTCCAAAGTAAATTTAGTGATTGGGTCTATTTGTTTGATTTGCTTATATGCATCCTTATCTCCTATTATGCTTTGTATTGGGAGTCCCTCAATTTCCTTTTCCATCTCTTTCCATTTTTCCTCATATCCTCCGTCGCACCAACATATGATATATCTTATTTGTGCTGAGTAGTAATATTCCTTTAGACTCGGCAGACCCATGCCTCCTTTCTCTTTTGGTAATTGGAGAGATTTATATTTCACTCTTGGCTTTTTACCTCCCCAAACAAATCTCGATATCATCCTGTCCCACTTTGAGAACTGGGCATCAGAAATCTCTGTTGGTAGAGCCTGGAAGAGGTAAAGCAGTCTAGGTTTTATGCTGATTTTGACTGTCTTAATTTTTGAATTCAGATCCATATTTAAGATTGACCATCTATCAATATCTTTTTTTATTTCTTGTTCTAACCTATCATAGTTTGCTTTATAGATTTTGCTTAAATCTTTAGGTATGTTCACTCCAAGGTATTTTATTTCTTTTTGTTTCCAGTTTAGTTTGATCTTATCAGTTATCTGGTTTAAAGGGTTTTAGTGGAATGTCAGTATTTGTGTTTTTGTTATGTTTATCTTGTATCCTGATAATTTTCCAAAATTTTCTATCAAGTCCATCATTTCCATTATTGATTCATCTGGTTGTTCAAGGTAAACTATAATATCGTCTGCAAATAGCCCAATCTTGTGTTCCGCTCCCTTTATTGTTACACCTTTTAATTTCTTATTTTGTCGCATCGCTTGAGCCAGTGGCTCTATGAACAGAGCAAACAAGGTGGGCGATAGGCAGCATCCCTGCCTAGTTGATCTTTGTATATTTACTTTGTCTGTTAACTTTGAGTGTCAGCCATGACAGCTCACTTCTTCTTGGGGGCTGCCTTCTTAGCTTTAGCTTTGGCTGCTTTCTTGGGTGCAGCTTTCTTGGCAGCAGGGGTCTTCTTGGCCACTTTCTTGGGGCTCTTGGCAGCTTTCTTGGGGCTCTTTGGTGCCTTCTTGGCCGCTGCTGGTTTCTTCACCTTCTTCAGGGACTTCTTAGCAGCTGCAGCCTTCTTGGCTCCTGCTGCTTTGGGCTTTTTAGCCGCTGCTGGTTTCTTGGCGGTGGCTTTCTTGGCTTTAGCAGGGGCTTTCTTTGTGGCCTTCTTAGCCTTGCTGTCTGCCTTTGCCACCTTGAAGGATCCAGAAGCCCCGGTTCCCTTGGTCTGGCTGAGGGTTCCCTTGTTGACCAAGCTCTTGATAGCGATGTTAACGCGGGACTTGTTCTTGTCCACATCGTAGCCCCCGGCAGCCAGAGCCTTCTTGATGGCGGCCAGCGACATGCCCTTCTTCTCTTTGGAAGCTGTCACCGCTTTAACGATCAGCTCTCCAACGCTGGGTCCAGCCTTCTTGGGCTTGGATGCCTTCTTCTTTGCTGGTTTAGCCGGAGCAGCGGCTGGTGCTACTTCTGCCATTTCGTCTCTGTACAAGTGTCCAACACACGGTGGCGCAGTGGTTAGCACTGCGGCAGCACAGTTTACCCTTGGCCGGGGGATTGTGGGGATCGTGGGATCGTGGGTTCGATCCCAGCCCCCGACCAACAGTGATCTGTGTGGAGTTTGCATGTTCTCCCCGTGTTGCGTGGGTTTACTCCGGGATTTCTCCGGTTTCCTCCCACATGCCAAAGACATGCATGTTAGGTTAATTGGCTGTTCTAAATTGTCCCTAGATATCTGTTTTCTATAGGCCCTTAGAATAGAGGGTTAGTATTAATGAAAGCGCTTTGAGTGGTCTTTGTGACTAGAAAAGCGCTATATAAGTGCAGGTTAGTTAGTTAGTTAGTTAGTTAAGCTACCGTTTATCTTGATTCTTGCCACAGGTTTTTGATACAGTGTCTTTATGCATTGCACTGACTTTTCGTTAAATCCAAAGCGTTCCAGCACATTATATAGGAACATCCAATTAACCCTATCAAATGCTTTTTCTGCGTCTAAACTCATTATTACTGCGCTTTTCTTTTCTTTATGTATTTGATTAATTATGTGTAATGTTCTCCTGATATTATCGTGTGTTTGGCATTCCTCTATGAAACCAGTTTGATCATCCTCCATCAATTCCGTCACAGATGTCTTTATTCGTTTACAGATAATTGTTGTATATATTTTATAATCCACATTTAATAAAGAGATTGGCCTATAGTTTCCAGATTGTTCCCTATCTTTCCCTGGCTTTAAAATAACTGAAATAATGGCTTCGTTCCATGATGGAGGTATTTTGTTGTTGTTTAATGTCCAATTAAATGACTTTAGGAGCTGTGGTGTGAGTTCTTCTATAAACAGTTTATAAAACTCAGATGGGTATCCATCACTACCTGGTGATTTACCATTTTTAAGTGACTTAATCACATCTTTAATCTCTGGTGGTGTTATTTCTGCTGTTAGCTTTTCATTTTGTTGGTTTCCTATTGATGGCAAGTCCAATGTGCATAGAAATTTTTTAATAGTCTTAACATTTGTCTCTTCAGGTTGCGAGTATAGTTGTTGATAGAATTTATGGAATATTTCTTCGATGTTTTCTGGGGTAACTGTGGTTTTATTTGTGATGGGGTCCTTAATCTTATATACATTATTCACTGTTTGTTGTTTTCTTAACCGTTTTGCCAGCAGTTATGTGGCCTTTGGCCCCGTTTCATAATATTTTTGTTTTAAATATCTATTTTTCCTTTCAATTTAATCTATTTGTATTTCTTTTATCTTTATTTTTTCTTCCTTAATTTCTTGATATATTTTTGGGTCATTTGTGCTTTGATGTTTACGTTACAATTCCCTCAGTCTCTCACATCTTTGTTCATATGATTCCAGTTTAGACTTTTTTGCTTTTCCTGATTCAACAATTAATTTACCTCTTAACACGGCTTTTAGTGCGTCCCATAGTATTGTTGGGTCCACTTCTCCCTTATCATTCTCCTCGATATACTCATTTATGTTTACCTTTATTCTTTCTTTCATTTTCTCATCATTTAATAGTCCTACATTAAGTTTCCATGTTGTTTGTCGTTTTCTATTGTTTAAATATATTTCCATGTATATAGGATTATGATCTGATATTTCTGCCCCTCCAATCCGACAATTTCTCACCCTCTGTCTGTCACCTTCATTCATAAGGAAGTAATCTATTCTAGAGTGTACTTTATGGGCTGCTGAATAATGTGTATAGTCTTTTTCGAGTGGGTGCAGGTCCCTCCATATGTCTACCATACCCATTTCTGCCAGTGAGGTTCTTATGAACTTTGCTACATGTTTTTTTGTCTTCTTAACACTTGTTGTGTCAACTTCATGATCCATGACGGCATTTAAGTCTCCTCCACAAATTAGGACTCCTTCACTGTGTGTTGCTATGAGATCAAACAGTTGTTGAAAAAAACCCTCGTCACTTTCTGGTGGGGCATAGATGTTCACTAATGTGATCTGCATACCATCTATTCTTCCCTTTATTATTACATATCTGCCTTCTTTATCCTGGATTTCTTGTTCACGTTCAAATTGTATTTTATTTGAAATTAGTATCATAACCCCCCTTTTAGTTCCTCCCTTAAATGAACTGTAGTAGGAGTTCTTATAGCCAAATCTCTTTAGTTTCTCATGTTCTGTCCTGTTCAAATGTGTCTCTTGTATAAATATAATTTCGGCTTTTTCCTTCTTGAATTTTCTTATTCTTTCCCTTTTAACAGGTGAGTTCAGACCATTCACGTTTAATGTCATTATCTTAAGATTTTTAACCATATTCATGTTTTTCCATTTTTTTAACTTGTGCTCCTAACCCCTTTAACAACAAAACTAACACATATGTGTACAAAAACACATTAAAGAACCTCGACCTCCGTACTTTGGGCCTTTCTTCTGCCCACTGGTCCCTGTTGGTGGGTGGAGGGATTGTCCTCACCGAGTGAGGGGCCCTCCGAAGACCTCTAGTTACTATCCAAGTAATAGTCATTAGTCTAGAAATGTCCAACAAAAATCACTTAAACCTCTCCTAGCCGTTTGTTTCTCTTTTACTTTGTCTTCTTGGCCTTCATTTCTTCTGTGTCCTTCTTAATCTTTGTTATAATCTAGGCTTTCCGTTGAAAGCCTTGCAGTTTTTCTTGGGCTCGGTGCGCCACGTCCATCTCCCGCCTTCTGCCACTCACTCGCCTCCACTCCGGCTGTCGTGATGCGTTCAGTGCCGCCGCTGCCCCAGCCACTTCCTCCGGTACGCTCACCACAAAACCTCGCTCCGTCATGTCCCGCGCTGCCTCTCTGGCCGTGTTGTAGGTTTTCACACCGTCCTCCCAATGAATTCTCATCTTCGTTAGCGGCGTTTGGAATCGAATTTTTTTCTCTTTCAGCGTTTTTTTAATGTTGGCATATTTCTTTCGCTGCTGCACAATTTCTGTCGGGTAGTCATGGTCAAAGAATATCTGTTTGTCGTCGACTCGTATCTTTTTTTTCCACGCTTGTGTCAGGATTCTTTCCTTTACGTCGTATTTTAGAAAGTTTACCACAACTGACCTGGGTGTAGAGTTTGGATTCGGGTTCTGTGCCAAGGCTCTGTGCGCTCGTTGGATCTGCAGGTCTGTTTCATCGGGCAGCTCAAGCTCTTTTTTTTAGGAATTGATCCATGAATTTCGTCATCGAGTTGCCTTCAATGCCCTCCGGAATCCCGAAGATGCGTATATTGCTCCGCCTGGACCTGCTCTCCAGGTCGGTTATTTTTTTCTACATCCTCTGTGTTTGTGCCGTCAGGGTCTGCAGCTGCTCGCTTGCCTCGGTCTTCCAGTCTTCCAACTCTGATATTCGAGCCTGTGCTTCTGCCAAACATGCCCGTTGAGTGCGCAGTTCCTCCATGTTTTCAGCTAGCTTGCGTTCCATTTCTTTTCGGAGGCCCATAATTTCCTCCTTCATCTCTTTTTTTTCAGATCTTCCTTAAGAGCCGTTAAATCCTGTTGGAGTTGTCGCTTGAAGTCTTTTATGTCTTTACTTATATTGGCGAAGCCAGTGTTCATAACATCGAGGTTGGCGTCCTCCATTTTCTCTGCTGTAGTCATCTCGGTTTTTTGGGCCTCGTGTTCAGCGATTTCTCCTGCGTTGTTGAAGAGGGATTCTTTAGTTTTACCCTGCTTTTGTCCGTGTGCCCGGGTTCTTCGTGTTTTCATCCCTTGGTTTATTGTTCCATTTATGTCAAGTTGGCCATTTACCGAAGATTTTAAATCCGACTAGGGAGAGCTCTCTGTTTAAGCGTTATGTCTCTCCGCCATCTTCCCGGAAGTCCCATATTGAAGGATTTTTAATGAATTAATTGGTAAATTCCTCGGTAAAATAAGTATTTGGTCAATAACAAAAGTTCATCTCAATACTTTATATACCCTTTGTTGGAAATGACAGAGGTCAAACGTTTTCTGTAAGTCTTCACAAGGTTTTCACACACTGTTGCTGGTATTTTGGCCCATTCCTCCATGCAGATCTCCTTTAGAGCAGTGATGTTTTGGGGCTGTCGCTGGGCAACACGGACTTTCAACTCCCTCCAAAGATTTTCTATGGGGTTGAGATCTGGAGACTGGCTAGGCCACTCCAGGACCTTGAAATGCTTCTTATGAAGCCACTCCTTCGTTGCCCGGGCAGTGTGTTTGGGATCATTGTCATGCTGAAAGACCCAGCCACGTTTCATCTTCAATGCCCTTGCTTATGATAGGAGGTTTTCACTCAAAATCTCACGATAGATGGCCCCATTCATTCTTTCCTTTACACGGATCAGTCGTCCTGGTCCCTTTGCAGAAAAACAGCCCCAAAGTATGATGTTTCCACCCCCATGCTTCACAGTAGGTATGGTGTTCTTTCTCCTCCAAACACGACAAGTTGAGTTTTTACCAAAAAGTTCTATTTTGGTTTCATCTGACCATATGACATTCTGCCAATCCTCTTCTGGATCATCCAAATGCTCTCTAGCAAACTTCAGACGGGCCTGGACATGTACTGGCTTAAGCAGGGGGACACATCTGGCACTGCAGGATTTGAGTCCCTGGCAGCGTAGTGTGTTACTGATGGTAGCCTTTGTTACTTTGGTCCCAGCTCTCTGCAGGTCATTCACTAGGTCATTCACTAGGTCCTCCCGTGTGGTTCTGGGATTTTTGCTCACCGTTCTCATGATCATTTTGACCCCACGGGGTGAGATCTTGCGTGGAGCCCCAGATCGAGGGAGCTTATTAGTGGTCTTGTATGTCTTCCATTTTCTAATAACTGCTCCCACAGTTGATTTCTTCACACCAAGCTACTTACCTATTGCAGATTCAGTCTTCCCAGCCTGGTGCAGGTCTACAATTTTGTTTCTGGTGTCCTTTGACAGCTCTTTGGTCTTGGCCATAGTGGAGTTTGGAGTCTGACTGTTTGAGGTTGTGGACAGGTGTCTTTTATACTGATAACGAGTTCAAACAGGTGCCATTAATACAGGTAACGAGTGGAGGACAGAGGAGCCTCTTAAAGAAGAAGTTACAGGTCTGTGAGAGCCAGAAATCTTGCTTGTTTGTAGGTGACCAAATACTTATTTTACCGAGGAATTTACCAATTAATTCATTAAAAATCCTTCAATGTGATTTTCTGGATTTTTTTTTCTCATTTTGTCTCTCATAGTTGAGGTATACCTATGATGAAAATTGGAGACCTCTCTCATCTTTTAAGTGGGAGAACTTGCACAATTGGTGGCTGACTAAATACTTTTTTTCCCCACTGTGTATATATATATATAATATATGTGTGTGTGTGTGTAATTTTTTTTGTTACTGGTTTCAGTATGTGTCTGTTTTTGTATGTTTGTGTGTTTATATATGAGCCTTTTAAAATGTGTAAATAAAATATTTAAAAAAAGAAGAAGAAAGAATTGGTATTTCAGCAGTCCTCTTCATCATGCTCTTCACATTTTGACAACATGAGACCAAGACAACACCTCACAATTGATCAACAGTACCTCGCTATTGCAAGGCTTCAAATAGGATGTTCTCAGAGGGAAGTGGCCACTGATCTTAGTGTCACAGAGATACAGAGAGACTGGAAGAGTCACAGAAAGGCGTAGAAGTGGATGTCCTTTGGCCACATCCCACGCTGATGACTGCTTCATTATGAACACTATTTCACAACTATTTCACTATTGCCGCAATTTTCCAAGATACTGGAAAAAATATTCTGTGAGAGAATTAACAACTTTATAATGAAGAATAATTTATTGTGTGAACAGCAATATGGGTTCAGACACAAGAGGACAACTGCATTTGCTCTAATGGAATTTATAGAAAAAAATATCAACTACTGTAGAAAATAAAGAGTAGTCAGTTGGGGTATTCCTGGATCTTAAAAAAAGCATTTGATACAGTGGATCATAAATTATTGTTAAAGAAACTACAATATTATGGTATTGGGAGGTAGTACTGTCCTGTTTGTGTAGTTAGTTAAAGAACAGATATCAGTATGTATGTGTTGGTAGCAACAACTCGCAGTTACTGAAGGTTACTTGTGGAGTCCCACAGTGTTCAGTTTTGGGGCCATTGTTATTCAATATGTATACAAATGAAATAAGTAAAGTTTCGGAAAAAATGGATTTAATATTGTTTGCAGATGACACTAATTTATTATGCAGTGGATGCAATTTGGAACAACTTCTGTATACACTCGGAAAGGAATTAGGAAAGCTTAAACTGTGGTTTGATTCAAACAAATTAATGCTCAATTTAAGTAAGACAAAGTTTATAATTTTTAACAACCATCACAGCAACTCCGTATAAATGGTGTAGAGATTGAAAGGGTATCCGAAACTAAATTTCTTGGCGTAATAATTGATAATAAATTGTGTTCGAAGTCACATATTAATTATATTAAAGGTAAAATATCCAAATCAATCGCAATACTACACAGAGTGAAATATTGGCTGAATCAGCCTACACAATATACTTTGTATCATTCATTAATACTCCCATAAATGACATATTGTACTGAAGTATGGGGAAATACATATAAAACAAACATATATCCAGTCTTTATGCTTCAGAAGAGAGCTATTAGAATAATAAACAAAGCTGCTTGCAGGGAACCAACAAACCCACTTTTTCTTAACCCCTTGCACTCTGGTCAATTTTCCTAAAAACGGCAAAAAATAATGTGCCCAAAGTAAATCGAAAGCTGTTATTCAACCCTTTGCAGCATCTTCATGGGGTTGGTCTCATTTAAAAGAAAACACTTTGAATTTTTTGGCAAAAAAAAAAAACATGATCTCTCTAAGTGCTCCGGCCACTGAGTTACAGTCATCTAAACATAGTGAACTTGAAGAAAATAAATTTGGCCTGGGTGTTTTTTTTGGATACAAATGCTTGCAAATAACACACAGCTTCAGATCCGGGCTGGAAAATGCAACAGAAATGTAGAACCAAGTGTTATCCAGCTGAGGTCCAAATTTTGTAACAATACCACAAAAAATGAATATTTTACACAGCTTTGTTCTCAGGCTGTTCCCAGGTGTTTTGTTACTGTGCCAAATTGTGCCAAATGGCACAGTTTGGAAAAACGTCTGTAACTTTTGAATGATTCAATATAGAAGCTTCATCTTGGGCTCAAATGAAAGGTCACATTCAGGGCTGTGTCTGTGTGTGTGTGTGTGTGTGTGTGGGTTTTTTTTTTTTTTTTTTTGTTTTTTTTTTTTTTTTTTTTTTTTTACTTATTTGTACCCGTAGGTAGACTTGGTTTGCAGTCTGGTGACAAGCCACCGGCTGCTGGTCGCTGCGTGCGCGAGCGCCCTAAACCTACATGTTTTTTTTTTTTTTTTGGTATGCGGGAGGAAACCGGAGAAATCCCGGAGTAAACCCACGCAACACGGGGAGAACATGCAAACTCCACACAGCTCACTGTTGGTCGGGGGCTGGGATCGAACCCACGACCTCATGATCCCCGCGATCCCCCGGCCAAGGGTAAAACTGTGCTGCCACAGTGCTAAACCACTGCGCCACCGTGCAGCCCAGCCCCCCAGCCAGTGGGGTTGTCCTCCCACCCCCCCGCTACAGAGGACGGAGATCGGCCCTCGCTACAAGACGGATTACACTTGGATGTGGCATGTTTCCACAGCAACGCTGTCACCGCGGCTCCCCCCACCCCCCCACTACAGAATCGTAGCGGCGGGGGGGGGGGGCGTTCACGGTTCGGAGGCGGCGAAGAACCGTGTAACGCGGCGCACGCACTTCGTACATCTTGCGCCGTACAGTTGTAATTTACCGATCGGTCAAAAGTCATTTATTGATTACAATTTTTAGGGATAAATAAACGTTTAAACGTTATAGCACCTTACCTCTTCACAGCCACATTGTCCTGGCGAACTTCTCTTCCCCATTGTCAGACGAATGCGACGCTGGTCTGCTCGTGGATCCTGGTCAAAACATAATTCCATTATTGCGGTTTTGGCGAGTGATTTACGACCTTTGTCGTCGGCCTCCATCAGTCTTTGATGACGGAAGAGAATCCTAAACGTCTATTCTGCTGGAATGAGTGCAGGTCGCACTTGTGGGTGGCCTCCTTGCTGTGGGTTCTGCAGCAGGTTCTTCCTGCATCCTTTTTTTTCATCTGTGGCAGCAGTAAGTCTCTCTTCACCCAGCCCGAACTTCTGTGCTTCAATTGGCTCCTGCATTCGCAGTAGGCAGGTCCTCCTTCCTAGGTTTTCATTCATTGGTTCTTCAAGGTTTCAGAAACCCAATTCAAGGCTCTTATTAGTCGAATGAGAGGTCAATCAGATGAACTAATCTGTTCGCGGCTGTGTCTGCAGCTTTTATTTTCAGTGCGCGCTTGGACGCCATACACCACCTACATCACAATCTCCATCAGGATCTCCATCATGCGTCTGAGAGCGCACGAGGGCGCTCTCATGCGCCCTAGGACGCAGAGACTTGCCCGCCCGCGGTACAACGGAGCGCAAGAGGTTAAATTAAAAACTCTCAGGTTGAAAGATCTGGTTGATTTTAAAACTGCAGTAATAATGTTTAAAGCTAAGAATCTATCACTGCCCGCAAATATCCAAAAGTTGTTCCAAATGAGGGAGAAACAATATCATTTCAGAGTAACATGTATATTTCAAAAACCTTCAGTGAGAACTACCACCAAGAAACACTGTGTTTCAGTGCAAGGAGTCAAATTGTGAAACGCTTTTGGACCTGGATTAAAATCATGTACAATGCTTGGACAATTTAAACAAAAACTAAAGGAAGAAATACTCCAAACATATATACAAAACAACATGTAAAATCACATAAGGATTATCATATCCAGTCTGTGTTGTGCTGTTGCTTAGTTTTGTCATGTTTTGTCTTGGCTTTGTTCTGATTTGTGATCACTTTTTTTTTTTTTTTTTTTTTTGAATTCTTAGATGGAACTTGGGTGGGCAATATAAGCTGCGGCTTCAGCCATCATCCTTTTCGGATAACTTAGGTTGAATTGTATAATCCGAGGAGTCATTGTTTAATTTGACCTTGTTGGATTTTTTCCCCTTGTTATATTATTCTGTTCCTTTCTTTTAATCTTTTAAACAAATCTATCCAAAATAAAGATTCATTCATTCATTCAACCGTGCCCTGCAGAACCAGATGATGAATACCATTCAACTCCAGGCACATTTAAGGGAGGTGAGAGGCACCCAAGTGTCATGTCAGACCATTCAAAACCGTTTACATCAGCGTGGTCTGCATGCTCGATGACCTGCAAGGGTACCTGACCACACCATCAGGCACAGGCATCATCATTTGCATGGGTCAGGGAGCATTTACGCTGGACAAGGGACCAGTGGGCCTCAGTGCTGTTCTCTGATGAAAGCCGATTCACGTTGAGCAGAAATGACGGCCACCAACGATGTTGAAGATGTCAAGGAGAGCCCTATGCATCAGCCACTGTTGTCACCATGTTACAGTCTGGGCAGGAGTGTCTGGTCAATATAGAACTGCCTTACACTTTGTGAATGGTACAGTGACAAGCCGATACTACCTGAATAATAACATTCATCCAGTCATTTTGCCCCAGCATGGACAACACAGGCCCAGTTTCATCTTCATGGACAACAATGCTCCAGCTCATCAAGGTTGCATCATTAGGGAATGGCTGCTGGAGGCTGGGGTACCTCCAATGGAGTGGCCTGCACTTTCTCCAGACCTGAATCCCATAGAAAACCTATGGGATCAGCTGAGTCGCTGTGTAGAGGCTCGTAACCCTGCACCCCACTACCTCAATGACCTGAGGGCCGCCCTTCAAAAGTGGAATGCCATGCCTCAGCAGACAATAAGTCGACTTGTGAACAGCATGAGACGTTGTTGTCAAGCTGTTCTTGATGCTCAAGGGCACATGACAAGTTATTGAGACATTGGCATTTTTTGTTGTGGTATACCCACCACTCTTTGTTGGCTTTTATTTCAATAAATTGTTTGAAATGAGGAAATCATCATTGCATTCTTATACTTAAATGCCCTACTTTCACAATATAATATCTCTGTAGCGTGAACGTTTTACATTTTCCATAAATTTCACCCGAAAGCCAAATATCCCTAACTTTTTGTGAGTAGTGTAGGTGTTTGAGTACCGGAGCTAGCTGGCTGGCACAGGTCCTCAGGATCCAGGCGTTGTTGAACGTATAACTTAAAGAACTGTTAGTCTTCATTGCACTGTTGCTTCTGCAGCATGTATCTTTTTGACTGTTGATCTTAAAGCACAATTTTCCCCTTTTTCACTTATGTTTCTTTTTGTAATAGGGGTTTTGGTTGGACTCCTGTGCTGCGACAGCAAGCTGCAGAAACCAGTAAAGGTAATGAAAAGACTTGGATCTGGGATAAGGGAGTGTATTTTTTTTAGGCTTTTTCCACAGTAAATTTTATTTGATGGTATCCATCTTAATAGATGAAAAGTGAAAAATTCGAGGGGGAGTGATAATTCCTTAAGCAGATAATCACATTCATGTGTCTAATATTTTCTGCTCTCCCTGGATTGGTACAGCCCACCTACAGTATGCACATTGACCACTAGATCAGTAGTTTGAGTTTCTGTTTGAAATTATCAGGACTGATTTGTCTTCATTAAACCAAAAATACTTAATTTACTAATTACTCTTTTTTTAAATATTCAAAAGTTGCTGTGTGTGTCACTGGTTACAGAGCTCACCTGCCTGCTTATATGTAAATATATACCTACAGTGCCCTTTTTGTGCAAATCTCAGTACAGCACTTTTGCATCAGTTAAATGAAAAAGTTTTTTGGGGGCAGTTTGAAAGATGACTACTTGGGATTTTTTTTTAAACCCAAGTATAGCGTAATGGTGCCTAAACCTGCTTGTAAGAGAAAACCAATTGCTTTTATTCTTGTGTGAAACTGAAATTAATCAATCATTATATTTGGGAAGCTCTAGGGAGAATTTAGTGGGCTACAAAAGTATCTTTCAGAAAATGAGGAATATTACATCAGGACCAGCTAATTTTGTTGCAGTTCATCAGTGCCAGTAGAATGACACAGATTTCATTAATTGTCTTGCAGAATCCACAGAATCAATTGTCATCCCTACAAAGAAAACATGGTATGTGTTTTATTTGACTGTCATGTAAATATTGAAACAAAACATGCACCAAAGTCTCATATTTGCATGTTGTGTATAAAGTGTTGTTTCAGCATGTCATTTCTTGTTGAATAGGAACAAAGAGGCTGTGCTACAGGCACTGGCTTCTTCTGTCAGCAGGGTAGGCATCACAGTCTCGTTTTTTTTTATTTTAATTTTAATTTTATTCTTTTTGTGTGAAGTTGCATTTTTTTCTTTTGATTTACAGCGTTGTCTTTATCCCTGTAGGATCCCACAGCATATCCTTACCAGTTCCAGGATGATCCTTACCTCACCCCCAGGAGCTATGCTGAGTTTGTACGTCAAACTGGTGTCTTTGTGCAAACATCACAAGCAATTTTTCTGTTTGAATCCTTCAATTTATCCCTTTTTTGTTAGATTGTGTACACATTTCTTAGTAATCGTATCTATCTATAAATGCAGCATATCTCTGTGTGTGTGTGTGTGTGTGTGTGTGTTCCATGCATTTCTCTTGAACTGTTTGTCAGACTGGCCTAAGATTTTATACATGCTTTGCTGAGGTTATGAGGGTGAGCATCCGCGAGTATGAAGTTGCTTAGTCAAAATATGTAATTTTTATCAATAAAAGTTTAGCCACCGCTCTGTCTCTTCATGCCCTGGCTTCAGGAAGCGTGGGTGGGGTTTCACATTGACTCCATGCTGATTGGATAATACGCGGCATCACAGCCATGCTGATTGGATAATATGCGACATCACGGCCATGCTGATTGGATAATACGCGGCATCACGGCCATGCTGATTGGATAATACACCGCGTCACGGCCATGCTGATTGAATAATACGCGGCATCACAAGCATGCTGATTAGATAATACGCGGCATCACGGCCATGCTGATTGGATAATACGCTGCATCACAAGCATGCTGATTGGGTAATACACGGCATCACAAGCATGCTGATTGAATTATACACGGTA
Source organism: Pholidichthys leucotaenia (assembly GCA_020510985.1). Lineage (NCBI taxonomy): Eukaryota > Metazoa > Chordata > Actinopteri > Cichliformes > Pholidichthyidae > Pholidichthys > Pholidichthys leucotaenia. The sequence goes on from CM035840.1 coordinate 361,378,447, forward strand.
TCACAGGCATGCTGATTGAATTATACACGGCATCACAAGCATGCTGATTGGATAATACACGGCATCATGGCCATGCTGATTGGATAATATGCGGCATCATCGCCATGCTGACTGGATAATGTGCGACATCATGGCCATGCTGATTGGATAATACGCGACATCACGACCTGTCAGTCTCCACAGTGTTCACTAGACAAAACAAGGAAGTGAAAAATGACAAATTTGACTAGAAAAAGATAATACTGAAGATTTAATGCTTAAAAAAATTATACCATAAAGTTGCCGTGATTGCGTAGCTCTAAAGGATAATTTGCCATATGTGGAGAAAACGAGGTGCACGAGCAGACTGGGCGGAGCGTCAGCAGGGACTGGGTCTGACAAAGAACACCGGTGTATCAACACAGAACATGCTGGGAGAAGCAGTGGCCCAGCCGGGCGGACCACGGTCCTTTGCAGGGAGGCACGCCCAGCCTGCCCATTCAGCCCAGTCAGTAGTCGATGGGAGTACCTGCTTCTGCTTCACCTGTGTGGTACCACTGTACTTTGCAGGACTGCGAGTCCCCCCTTCCGCGCAAGTATCTAAAAACTAAAAAATAATACTGCCATTATTGTGGAGCGGAATGGCCGGAATGAATTAACGACCAAACAGAGGACACAAAAATGCCCTAATAATGAAATGAATCATTTTTAAATATTTACTGACAAATGGGCAACACTGATGCAACAGTTGTAGTCAAATGGGTCCTTCTGCTGTGTATAATAACACTGGTCAACACCAAATTTATTGTCAAAGTTTTTTTTAGCTGATTTAGGACAATTTTGATGTGCTGAATCCAAAAATCACATTGGTTTTGCTCAATCAGGTCAAACTTTTGAACTATGGCCACGTTTTTTTACGTTTTTGTTTACATGTATGGGTATTTTTGCTTTATATGATGCAAAATTCTTTATTTCTTGAAATTCTCTGAATTTTGAACAATGATGACGTAACATTCAATTTACATGTCCTTACCTTTATCAGTGTCTACTATTCAATTTACAGTACAACTGCTTACAACTTAGCATAAAAACCTGACCTGATCGAGAGAAACGGATGTCATTTTCGGATTCAGCGGTGCAAAATTGTCTTAAATCAGTTGAAAAAACGGACAACTTACAAAAAAAAATATTTTTGTTATGTTGTGTAATAGATAGGTGTACTTGATTGATGTTGGGTGTTTTGTAGTTAATTTGGTTGATTACAATTTTCAAAAATCTTTTAATAACAAAATATTGCTAAAATATAAACTAATGCACTACAATGGGTCTCAAATATTTGTTAACGTGTCTTGTTATAGTACTGCATGAGTTTGAGATACACAGAAGAAATTCAATATTACACTGAACTTCATCACTGAACAGTGATATAAACTAAAATAATTATAATGGTGACTGGACAACTCCATTCCCCAAAGTGCAAGATACACTATTATGAATATAAGTAATAAAAGATCAGACAAATAAGTGATCTGACAAACAAATAAACAAGGGGTCTGAAAAAGTCGCTAATATTGGATGTCCCATTCATTTTCAATAATTAGGTATTCTGTAATTAATTTTCACAGTCAAATAAGTCTTTGTGTTCAGTCCCTTTTATATTTGTTAGTCTAACATGTGATTGCCGACATATACCCTACACCTCTTTGTATTCCACTTTCAAACACAAGCCTATATGTGGGCCTGTAAAGCCTAATTGGGATACCTGTTTTCACACAAGAATACTTGCGTTCTATGGGCAATGCACTATTTGGTACTAATTTGGACTCATTTGAAATTCCACAATTATAACGGTATATACAATACGTATTGAATATTATATGTATTTCAGTACATATATTTACCAGACTTTGGTATTCTCAATAAATTCATACAGAAAAAAATCAAGTCATTTAAGTTCATAAATAAAGTTATGTCTAATAAAGCAAAAGGAAACGGAAAAAGTACTGAACACATCAGAAAAAGCAGTTACTGCTTTTTATAACCAAGGCTTGAATAATGGGCCAGTTGGGGTTCCACCCAGATGTCCTGTGTTTGGACTTTTTACTGGTGTTATCCTTCTCTCTTTCCTCTCTTGCACCCTCTGCCTGAACACTTTCCTCTCCTTGGCTCCTCTCTTCTGTCTGTCTTATTCAGGTTCTCTCTCTTGTCTATGGTTGTATAGAAACAGGTTAGAAAATACCAAGTGCCGTGTTTTGTCCTGCATGATTTTTTTTTTGTCATGATTGACATAAATGACACAAATGTGTACAGTGGTGTGAAAAAGTGTCCTCCCCTTCCTAATTTCTCATTTCTTTGTACAGTGGGGCAAAAAAGTATTTAGTCAGCCACCAATTGTGCAAGTTCTCCCACTTAAAAGATGAGAGAGGGCTCCAATTTTCATCACAGGTATACCTCAACTATGAGAGACAAAATGAGGGGAAAAAAATCCAGAAAATCACATTGAAGGATTTTTAATGAATTAATTGGTAAATTCCTCAGTAAAATAAGTATTTGGTCACCTACAAACAAGCAAGATTTCTGGCTCTCACAGACCTGTAACTTCTTCTTTAAGAGGCTCCTCTGTCCTCCACTCGTTACCTGTATTAATGGCACCTGTTTGAACTCATTATCAGTATAAAAGACACCTGTCCACAACCTCAAACAGTCAGACTCCAAACTCCACTATGGCCAAGACCAAAGAGCTGTCAAAGGACACCAGAAACAAAATTGTAGACCTGCACCAGGCTGGGAAGACTGAATCTGCAATAGGTAAGCAGCTTGGTGTGAAGAAATCAACTGTGGGAGCAATTATTAAAAAATGGAAGACATACAAGACCACTGATAATCTCCCTCGATCTGGGGCTCCACGCAAGATCTCACCCCGTGGGGTCAAAATTATCTTGAGAACGGTGAGCAAAAATCCCAGAACCACAGGGGGGGACCTAGTGAATGACCTGCAGAGAGCTGGGACCAAAGTAACAAAGGCTACATCAGAAACACACTACGCCGCCAGGGACTCAAATCCTGCAGTGCCAGACGTGTTCCCCTGCTTAAGCCAGTACATGTCCAGGCCCGTCTGAAGTTTGCTAGAGAGCATTTGGATGATCCAGAAGAGGATTGGGAAAATGTCATATGGTCAGATGAAATCAAAATAGAACTTTTTGGTAAAAACTCAACTTGTCGTGTTTGGAGGAGAAAGAACACCATACCTACTGTGAAGCATGGGAGTGGAAACATCATACTTTGGGGCTGTTTTTCTGCAAAGGGACCAGGACGACTGATCCGTGTAAAGGAAAGAATGAATGGGGCCATGTATCGTGAGATTTTGAGTGAAAACCTCCTTCCACCAGCAAGGGCATTGAAGATGAAACGTGGCTGGGTCTTTCAGCATGACAGTGATCCCAAACACACCGCCCGGGCAACAAAGGAGTGGCTTCATAAGAAGCATTTCAAGGTCCTGGAGTGGCCTAGCCAGTCTCCAGATCTCAACCCCATAGAAAATCTTTGGAGGGAGTTGAAAGTCTGTGTTGCCCAGCGACAGCCCCAAAACATCACTGCTCTAGAGGAGACCTACATGGAGGAATGGGCCAAAATACCAGCAACAGTGTGTGAAAACCTTGTGAAAACTTACAGAAAATGTTTGACCTCTGTCATTGACAACAAAGGGTATATAACAAAGTATTGAGATGAACTTTTGTTAATGACCAAATACTTATTTTACCGAGGAATTTACCAATTAATTCATTAAAAATCCTTTGATGTGATTTTCTGGATTTTTTTTTTCTTATTTTGTCTGTCATAGTTGAGGTATACCTATGATGAAAATTGGAGACCTCTCTTTTAAGTGGGAGAACTTGCACAATTGGTGGCTGACTAAATATTTTTTTGCCCCACTGTATGTTTGTCACACTACTGTTCAAAAGTTTGGGGTCACATAGAAATTTCCTTATTTTTGAAAGAAAAGCACTGCTTTTTTCAATGAAGATAACTTTAAACTAATCAGAATTACACTCTAATATCTAATATACATTGCTAATGTGGTAAATGACTATTCTAGCTGCAAATGTCTGGTTTTTGGTGCAGTATCTACATAGGTGTATAGAGGCCCATTTCCAGCAACTATCACTCCAGTGTTCTAATGGTACAATGTGTTTGCTCATTGCAGCAGAAGGCTAATGGATGATTAGAAAACCCATGTTAGCACAGCTGAAAACAGTTTAGCTGGTTAGAGAAGCTATAAAACTGACCTTCCTTTGAGCAGGTTGAGTATCTGGAAAAAATTATTATTTCAAATACAAATCATTATTTCTAACATTGTCAATGTCTTGACTATATTTTCTATTCATTTTACAACTCATGGTGGTAAGTAAGTGTGACTTTTCATGGAAAACACAAAATATTTGTCTGGGTGACCCCAAACTTTTAAACGGTAGTGTAAATGTTTTAGATCATCAAACAAATTGAAATATTAGACAAAGATAACACAAGTAAACACAAAATGCCCTACATGGCCCTGTGTGGAAAAAGTGACTGCCCCCTAAACCTAATAACTGGTTGGGCCACCAACAACTGCATTCAAGCATTTGCAATAACTGGCAATAAGTCTTGTACAGCGCTGTGGAGGAATTTTGGCCCACTCCATCTTTGCAGAATTGTTGTAATTCAGCCATATTGGAGAGTTTTCTAGCATGAACTGCCTTTTTAATGTTTTTAATGTCATGCCACAGCATCTCAATTGGATTCAGGTCAGGACTTTGACTAGGCCACTCCAAAGTCTTCATTTTGTTTTTCTTAAGCCATTCAGAGGTGGAGTTGCTGGTGTGTTTTGGATCATTGTCCTGGTGCAGAACTCAAGTGCACTTCAGCTTGGGGTCACAAACAGATGGCCAGACATTCTCCTTCAGGATTTTTTGGTAGACAGCAGAATTCATGGTTCCATTTACCACAGCAAGTCTTCCAGGTCCTGAAGCAGCAAAAAAGCCCCAGACCATCACACTACCACCACCATATTTTACTGTTAGTATGATGTTCCTTTTCTGAAATGCTGTTGTTTTTATGCCAAATGTAATGGGACACACACCTTCCAAAAAGTTCAACCGGCTGTGGCGTAGGTGTAGTGTGATCGACTACTGACCGGAGGGTCAGGGGTTCGATTCCTGCTCTGTCTGCAGTCTGCATGTCGAAGTGTCCTTGAGCAAGACACTGAACCCCCAGTTGCTCCTGGTGGGTCAGGCCAGTGCCGGAGTATGGCAGCTCTGCCGCCATCAGTGTGTGAATGTGTGGATAGCAGGATCTGTAAGTGAATGCCATTAACATTTTGTCTCATCAGTCCACAGAGTATTTTCCTAAAAGTCTTGGGGATCATCAAGATTTTTTCTGGCAAAACTGAGATGAGCCTTTGTTCTTTTTGCTCAGCAGTAGTTTCCATCTTGGAACTCTGCCATGCAGGCCATTTTTGCCCATCCGTCCATCCATCCATCCATCTTCTTCTGCTTAATCCTTTTCGGGTCATGAACACTGATCTTAACTGAGGTAAGTGAGGCTTGCAGTTCTTTGGATGTTGTTGTGGGGTCTTTTGTGACCTCTTGGATGAGTTGTCGCTGCGCTCTTGGCGTAATTTTTGTTTGCCGGCCACTCCTGGGAAGGTTCACCACTGTTCCATATTTTCGCCATTTGTGGATAATGGCTCTCACTGTGGTTCGCTCAGTTACTTTGGTTCTCATTGGTTCCTGAATTTCTTTGGATCACAGCACGATGTCTAGTTTTTGAGGATCTTTTGGTCTACTTCACTTTGTCAGGCAGGTCCTATTTAAGTGATTTCTTGATTGAGAACAGATGTGGCATTAATCAGGCCTGGGTGCGGATAGAGAAATTGAACTGAGCTTGTTGCTCAGAACTGTTGATTCTTGCAAAGAAGGAGATGGATATACAAAGTTATCGCATCATTTCCCAGTGTCAAGAACTGGCGTGAGAAGCATCATCAAGAGATTCAAAGAGAGCCACTCAGTGCGGAACAGCCCTGGCCAAGGAAGTAAGCAAAAGATTTCAAAGACAAGATGTGTCTAAAGACCCCAAAACAACTGCCAAGACACTAGTGAATGACTTGGCCAAGTTAGGAATTGTAGTCTAAAAGTAGATAATCACTACAACCCTGCACAGGAATGGACTGCAAGATTGCAGACCAAGAAAAACTCCACTTCTGGAGAAGAGACCCCTTTAAACAAGACTGAACTATGCTAATGGAAACACAGCATGCATACTGGAAGCACTTCCTTTGGTTAGATGAGTCAAAAACTAGAGCTCTTTGCTTATCTTAGAGGACATGTGGGCACCCACATCTCCTCTGACCTCTCCTGGACTGTCAACACTAAGGCCCTGGTAATGAAAGCACAGCAGCCGCTGCACTTCCTCCTTGTCCTGAGCAAGAGCAACCTGGACCAGAAACTGCTGCTAGTCTTTTATCACGGCTCAGTGGAGAGCATGCTCACCTACTGTCTGGGTGTGTGGTATGCCGGCTTCACAGCCGAGAACAGGAAGGCTGTGCAGCAGATCATCAACACTGCCCAGAAAATTATTGGCGGCCCTCTGCACTCCCTGGAAGACATCTCCAGATCCTCCTGTCTCAGAAGGCCGTCACAGAAGACCCCTCACATCTCGCACACCGCCTGTTAGACCTGATTTCCTCTGGACGACAGTTCAGATCGATCAGGTCCCACACCTCCAGACTAACACAGTTTCTTCCCCTGGGCCATCTGAACTGCAAACAGTCAGAGGTCCCCCCCCCCCCCCAAAAGCACACATGCTTAGAACTGAGGACCTTTTAATTATCGTAATAACTCACCTGTCTTTGCACTCATCACTTTCATGTATACTGACCCATCCTTGAAACCACTGTTATGTATATTACCCATAATCCTTGGGCCATTTTACTCAATTGTGTGTTCAATTGTGTGTCTGCACTCTGCACTCTTATGTACATAGTTCCACCCGTGTAGCTACTACCATACCTGTGTACATTTCCATAATCCTGGGCCATTTTTACCTCCGCCAGGCCGCAGGCCGCAGGAGGTTATGTTTTTGCCAGCGTTTGTCTGTCTGTCTGTCTGTTGGTTAGCAAGATAACTCAAAAAGTTTTGGACGGATTTCGATGGAACTTTCAGGCGTTGTTGGAAATGGTACAAGGAAGAACTGATTAAATTTTGGGGATGATCCGGATCACCGTCTGGATACAGGAATTTTTTAAAGGATTATTTAACATTGTGAGATACGCCCATTTTCAACATGTGTGCAGGCGCAATGGAGGGCGCTGGTCGTCGTGTCTGACGCACACGAACTCCGCGTTCTTCAAAGTTTTAGGCACAAAAGCACGCAGAAAACAGTGGTGGGCAGGGCCCGGCAGCGTGCCTGTGTTTGCGCTACGCTGCAAAAGCTGAGACAGGCAGCTGTCCGGCGTGGGATTATTTGGCAGAAATTCCCCGGGCAGCCATAGGGGCTGCGCAAAAACAAGCTCTCTGCCAGGGAAGCTTCCAAATCCTCTTTTGCCGCGGAGCGCAACCGCAATATAGAACCCACGGCAACCTGTCTACCCAATTTGCCTCCGTCAGTGAAGCCCTGAGTGCTGCTTTCAGTGATGTATGAAAACGCTCGCATAACCCATTGGCCTGTGGGTTGTACGCGGTTGTGCGATGAATTGCAACGCCCGCAGCCTGGGAGTTTGCAGATGGACACAACAGCAACACTTCAGTTTATTACCTCCGCCAAGGAGGTAATGCTTTTACTACTGAACCACTAATCCTATCATTGTGAATCCAATTGCTAGTCATATGTTTTCATGGTCAAGGAATCTGAAAACGTACACACAAACACTGTATGGGGGGAACTGTGGCACTTGGCGGAGGTCTGCGCTCTCTGAGTGCTTTTCTAGTTATTGTTATTTTCATCTATTTTTATTTCAGTCGTGTGTTTAATCGTGTGCTCTGTAACCGTGTTTTATCTAATCCTTCTCCCTTACTTTATTGCGCAGTAGCCTGGTGGAGCACCCACAATTTTGTTATACTGTACTACTGTACAATGACAATAAAGTCTATTCTATTCTATTTTATTTTATTTTATTCTATTCTATTCTTTCATGGTTTTATAAGCTGACAGCTCACGTGCACAATGCAACAGCACAGGAAATTAACCACACCACGGGGCACGTTAGAAAGTTTATTAATTTGCAAAATAAGCACACAGCTAAGGAAACAGTCACTTGCCAGAGGAATCCACCTGTGGAGAGAAGGCGAGAGCTGTGAGAGGAGGAACAGAGTAAGGGGAAATGGGCGAGCCAAATTGCCACTTACTAGGGTTCCGGGGAAGAACTGGCAGGACTCCAGCGGGGAATAGACAAACCAGTAGTGTGGGGGGAATGAGCTGATGGTGCCTGACCGGGTGGAGGTTGAAGCCGAGGAATGGTGGAGATGAGGCAGGAGAGCGCGCGCAGTCCTGGAGACACACCTGCACAGTGGCAGCAACCTGAGAAAAGGAGGAGAAACAAGGGGAGACGACGTGTCAACACTTGTCAATTACACTTGCTTGCCTTGAGACGGGCAGTACACCCAGACAAGCCAGCGTTGAATGCGCGGAGAGAGCCTCCTTAAGTACGCTGGCTGATGAGTGGGCGCAAGTGAGTCTTCTGCCTCAGGTGCAGTGATGAGTTGATAAAAGGATAAAAGTGAGACAGGACGGGAGGGGCGTGCTCTCACTGCCCATGATAGGGCCCCCCCTTCTAGGAGTGCCTCCTGGCAGTCCAGAGGGCTTCTCCAGGTGAGCTCGGTGATTGGCCCAGAGCATTTCTTTGTCCAGGACCCGAGATGTAGGGACTCAGGAACGTTCCTCCGGGCCATAACCCTCCCAGTCCACCAGGTACTGAAGGCCCCGGCAAACATCCAAGACACGGCGCACAGTGTAGACGGGATGGCCGTCGATGATCCGGGGAGGAAGAGACTGCTTGGGGGGGGGGGGGGGCAGAGGGGACTGGCTGAGAGGTTCTTGATATGGTAGACATGAAACTTCAGGCTCACCCACGTTGTCGGCGGCAACTTCAGCTGGACCGATGTGTCGTTTATCACTCGTGAGATGGTATAAGGGCCTTGGAAGCGAGGGGACAGCTTCTTGGATTTCTCCTTGAGAGGAATCTGGTTCGCCACCAGCCAGACCTGCTACCCAACGACGTATTTGGAGGCAGGGACCCGCTTTCTGTCAGCAGCAGCCCGGGTGCATTCCGTGGAGCGGCCAAGGGCAGCCCGGGTAGACCTCCAGATGCGCCGGCAGTGATGAGCATGAAACCCCACGGATGGAACCTCGACCTCCCTCTTGGCCATGGGTAGTAGTGGCGGCGTGTACCCCAGTGACGCCTCAAACAGGGTGAGTCCGGTAGCAGTGGAGACGGCTGAGTTCATTGAGTACTCCACCCAGGTCAGGTGCGTGTTCCAAGATGAGTGGTTGTCCGCTGCTACACACCCCAGGGCAGCCTCCAGAGACTGGTTAGCGCACTCCGCTTGCCCGTTGCTTTGCGGATGGTTACCAGAGGAGAGGCTCACCATTGTTCCAAGGGTAAGGATCTGTACTTATATCGCGCTTTTTCTAGTCTCAATGCGATCCACTAATACTAACCCTCTTCTAAGGGCTTATAGGAGACAGATATCTAGAGCCAATTTAGAACAACCAATTAAAAGGCCCTCCAGACCTGGGACGTAAACTGAGGGCCCCGGTCAGAAGCAGTGTCCATGGGAATACCGTGGATCCGCATCACATTGTCGGTGAGCAGGACTGCCGTCTCCAAGGCCAAGGGGAGCTTCAGGAGGGCAACCAAATGCACCGCCTTGGAGAAGTGCTCCACAATGGTGAGGATCACCATCTTGCCATGGGAGGGAGGAAGTCCGGTCATGAAGTCCACGGCAATGTGTGACCACGGACGACCAGGGGTGGGGAGGGGATGGAGGAGACCAGCCGGTGGAGAGGAGTCCGATTTCCCCCGGATGCAGGTCTGACAGGCCCTGACGTATTCCCGTATGTCCCGCCGCAGCGTGGGGCACCAGAACGCTTGCTGGACGAGGTCCACAGTTTGAGAGATACCCGGATGGCACGCAAAGCGACTGGTGTGCCCCCACTGGATGACATGCTGCGAAGGGTGGCCGGGACGTACAGACGGTTCTGGGGGCACCCTACTGGCACAGGCTCCTGGGACTGGGCCTGGTGGACCCTCCGCTCGATATCCCAAGTAAGGGCTCAGAGGACGCAAGAAGGTGGTATGATGATATGGGGGGGGGCTACCTCCTTGAAATCAAACTGGTGCGATAGCGCGTCCGGTTTAGTGTTCCAAGCGCCAGGCCTGTACGTGATAGAAAAGTTGAACCTCTGAAAAAACAGAGCCCATCCTGCCTGCCTGGCTTAAGTCGGCAGGCCGACCGCTAATACTCAAGGTTTTCGTGGTCGGTCCACACGACGATGGGGTGAATAGCCCCCTCTTACCAATGCCTCCATTCCTCCAATGCCAACTTAATAGCAAGCAGCTCTCTGTCCCCCACGTCATAATTCCTCTCGGCCGGCGTAAGCCACCGAGAGAAATATGCGCATGGGCGGAGCTTCTGATCGGGGTGTGTGTGCTGCGACAGTACAGCACCTACCCCCAAATCAGATGCATCCACCTTGAGGATGAATTGGAGCTGCATGTCGACCTGGGCCAAGATTGGTGTTTCCATGAACAGGCGCTTTAATTCCACAAACGCCTGCTCAGCTGCCTCGGTCCAGCGAAAGGGGACCTTAATGGAGGTCAGCTGCGTCCAGGGCAGTGCCACCCCACTGTAGTTCCTGATGAACCTGTGATAGAAGTTCGTAAACCCGAGGAAGCGTTGAAGCTCCTTTTGGAAGTGGAGAGTAGGCCAATCGAGCACTGCCCTCACCTTGGCTGGGTCGGCAGTCAGTCTTCCTTCAGCCACCATGAAGCCCAAGAAGATGGTTGATGTTGTGGAGAACTCACACTTCTCGGCCTTGACGTAGAGCTGGTTCTCCAAGAGTTGTTGCAGAATGGCCCTGACATGGGCTTCATGTTCCTCTGGCAAGCATGAGAAAATCAAAATATCATCCAAGTAGACCAAGACGAATTGATCAAGCATATCACGAAGGACGTCATTGATTAGCCGCTGGAAGACGGCGGGGGCGTTGGTGAGCCCAAATGGTATCACCAAATATTCAAACTGGCCCTGGTGGATTTTGAACACTATCTTCCATTCATCACCTCCACGAATGCGGATCAGATGGTACGCATTTCTCAAGTCTAACTTGGTGAAAACCTGTGAGCGCTGAAGGAGCTCAAACGCAGAATTAATCAAAGGCAGAGGGCACTTGCCCTTGATGGTAATTGCGTTGAGCTCCCGGTAGTCGATGCACGGGCGCAACAAGCCATCCTTCTTTCCGATGAAGAAGAACCCGGCTCTGAGCGGAGCCGAAGATGGCCGAATAAGGCCGGCGTTCAGCGACTCTTTAATGTACTTCTCCATTGCCTCCTTCTCCTGACCAGAAATGCCTTACAGCCAAATGGATGGCAGCTTTGCCCCCGGGATGAAGTCTACAGCACAATCATAAGAGCAATGAGGCGGTAGTGACACAGCTCTTGATTTGCTAAAGACCTCCCCCAAATCGTGGTATGCCCGGGGAACGAGGTTGAGGTCCGGCGGCTTGACCAGAGGGAAGGAGACAGACAGAGATGGGGAACACTCGGCTGAACGCATGCAATTAGCCATACAAAAAGGGCTCCAGGAGGAAATTGTGTTACATCCCCAATTTATTGTTGGATTATGCCTCCAGAGCCATGGATGGCCAAGAACCACTGGGGAAGATGAAACGGGAAGAATCAGGAACAGGAGTTCCTCCCGGTGGTTCCCAGAAAGGAGGATGGAGATCGGCACCATGCTCTCGGTGATTACTGCAACCTCCTGGCCAGATATGGTAGTGATTTTCTGGTTGTGGGGCAGTTTACATGTGGGAATACCCACCTGCCGAACGAACTCGGCAGAGACAAAATTACCCTCAGACCCTGAATCAACCAATGCCGTAGTCCTCCTCTCAACCCCCGGCAATTGCACAAGGGCCGAGATTGAAAAATTACCGGGGGGAGTGGTTTTGGTCCCACCCACCAGACCCCCCCGCCCCCATGGTTACTGACGGGCCACATCTTTTTGGCCGTTGGCGGCATTCGTCCAGACTGTGGTTCAGCGAACCGCAGTACGTGCACGCACCAGCCCTTCGGCTTCGCCGGCGCTCATCATTGATCAAGTGCCGAGAGAGCTCCATGGGCTCGGGTGGAGAGCCGACGCCACCAGTGTTAATAAGCATGGCGGATGCACGCTCAGCACACAGGCAAGAGGAGAACTTGCACAGTACCAGTTGTCCAATCCTACAGCCTGATCTATGAGACTGTCGAGAGTCTTGGGGACATGGTGAACCACCAGATCATCACGGAGATGAGCGTTCAACCAGTGGAGGAACGCGCTGCGTAAAGCAACCTCGTTCCACCCCGAGTCAGCTGCTTCAACCCGGAATTCCACTGAGTACTCGGCTCCTGACCAAGTACCCTGGTGGAGCGTCATCAGGTGGCTCATTATGTTGCCCTGACTCTCTGTACAGCCAAACGCATGAGAGAAAGCATCCACAAATTGTTCAAATATGTATTGCTGCCCCTTGGGGTTATCAGTTGTGGATCGTGTCCATTCAAGGGCTCGGTCTTTGAGCAACAAGTTGAAAAACTGTATTTTAGCCACATCCCCTGGGTACTCCTCCCCGACCTGTTCCAAATACATACGGACCTGAATAAGAAATCCCTTGCATTTCCCTACCTCCTCCGCGTACAGGGCAGGCGTGGGAATGGAGGTGGTACGGCGCATCGTCGTGTGGAGAGCAGGCTGAGGAGGAGGAGCCTGAGGAGGTGCATTAGGCCAAAGCCTCATCATGTTAGAAATTTGCTGAGTCAGCATGGCGAGCTAGTGCTCGGTCGCTGACAAGCGATCCAAAGCAGACAGCTCTTGTGCTGCAGCACCAGCTGAGCTATGGTCCTGGCTGGCTCATTCTGTCATGGTTTTATAAGCTGACAGCTCACATGCACGATGCAACAGCATAGGAAATTAATCACACCACGGGGCACGTTAGAAAGTTTATTAATTTGCAAAATAAGCGCACAGCTAAGGAAGCAGTCACTCGCCAGAGGAATCCACCTGTGGAGAGAAGATGAGAGCTGTGAGAGGAGGAATGGAGTAAGGGGAAATGGGCGAGCCAAATTGCCACTTACTAGGGTTCCGGGAAAGAACCGGCAGGACTCCAGTGGGAAGAAGACAAACCAGTAGTGTGGGGGGAATGAGCTGATGGTGCCTGACTGGGTGGAGGTTGAAGCCAAGGAATGATGGAGATGAGGCAGGAGAGCACGCGCAGTCCTGGAGACACACCTGTACGGTGGCAGCAACCTGAGAAAAGGAGGAGAAACAAGGTGAGATGACGTGTCAACACTTGTCAATTATATGTGCTTGCCTTGAGATGGGCAGTATACCCAGACGAGCCAGTGTTGAATGCGCGGAGAGAACCTCCTTAAGTATGCTGGCTGATCAGCGGGCGCAAGTGCGTCTTCTGCCTCAGGTGCAGTGATGAGTTGATAAAAGTGAGACAGGACGGGAGGGGCACGTTCTCGCTGCCCGTGACACTATTCTATTCTATCTCTTTGCTTTCTGCTTATTTTTGGGAAAAAAAGGAGAGGAGTACAACCCAAAGAACACCGTCTCCACTGTGAAATATGGTGGTGGAAGTCTTATGCTGATGCTGATATACAGTGGATGTAAAAAGTCTACACACCCCTCTTCAAATGACTTCAAATGGTTTTTGTGATGTAAAAAATGAGATCAAGCTAAATCATTTCAAAACTTCTTCCACCGTTAATGTGACCTATAACCTGTACAACCCAATTGAAAAACAAACTGAAATCTTGTAAGGGGAAAAATAAAAAAAACTTACAATAACCTGTTTGCATAAATATGCACACCCTCTTATAACTGGGGATGTGGCTGTGTTCAGAATTAACCAATCACATTCAAACTCATGTTAATGGTAGTCAGCACACACCTGCCACCATTTAAAGTACCTCTGATTAACCCCAAATAAAGTTCAGCTGTTCAGTTAGGGTTTTCCTGACATTTTTGTAGTCGCATCTTGCAGCATAAGCCATGGTCCGCAGAGAGCTTCCAAAGCATCAGAGAGATCTCATTGTTCAAAGGTATCAGTCAGGAGAAGGGTACAAAAGAATTTCCAAGGCATTAAATATACCATGGAACACAGTGAAGACAGTCATCATCAAGTGGAGAAAATATGGCACAACAGTCACATTACCAAGGACTGGATGTCCCTCCAAAATTGATGAAAAGATGGGAGGAAAACTGGTCAGGGAGGCTGCCAAGAGGCCGACAGCAACATTGAAGAAGCTGCCAGAATTTCTGGCAAGTACTGGCTGTTTAGTACATGTGACAACAATCTCCCATCTCAGGTGGCAAGGCGGAAGCCTTATCTTACAAAGAAAAGCATCCAAGCCCGGCTACATTTTGCAAAAACAAATTTGAAATCTCCCAAACATATGTTGGAAAATGTGTTATGGTCTGATGAAACCAAGGTTGAACTTTTTGCCCATAGTTCCAAAAGGTATATTTGGCACAAACACAACACTGCTCATCACCAAAAGAACCCCATACCTACAGTGAAGCATGGTGGTGGTACCATCATGCTTTGAAGCTGTTTTTCTTCAGCTGAAACTGGGGCCTTAGTCAAAGTGGAGGGAATTATAAACAGTTCCAAATACCAGTCAGTGTTGGCACAAAACCTTCAGGCTTCTGCTAGAAAGCTGAAGATGAAGAGGAACTTCATCTTTCAGCATGGCAATGACCCAAAGCAGACATCCAAATCAACAAAAGAATGGCTTCACCAGAAGAAGATTAACCTCTTGCACTCCGTTGTACCGCGGGCGGGCAAGTCTCTGTGTCCCAGAGCGCACAAGGGCGCTCTCGTGCGCCCTCGTGCGCTCTAGGACGCATGATGGAGATGCTTCCAAGCGCGCACTGAAAATAAAAGCTGCAGACACAGCCGCGAACAGATTAGTTCATCTGATTGACCTCTCATTCGACTAATAAGAGCCTTGAATTGGGTTTCTGAAACCTTGAAGAACCAATGACTGAAAACCTAGCAAGAAGGACCCGCCTACCAACGCTGTGAATGCAGTGAGCCAATTGAAGCAGAGAAGTTTGCGAGCTGTTTTTTTTAAGGCTGGGTGAAGACTGACTGCTGCAGCAGATCAAAAAAGGACCCGCAGGAAGAACCGTCACAGACCCAGCAGCACGGAGACCACCCACAAGTGCAACCTGTGTGACAGCGACTGCCATTTGCGCATCGGCATGTTCGGCCACAGGCGGTGCTTATTTTGTTTTTGTTCCAGCAGAGTAGACGTTATGATTTTCTTCCATGGTCATAGACCGACGGAGGCAGACGACGAAGGCTGAGTGACACACACGCGTTCGCCAGTCTTTTTTTAATTACTACTGTTATTTGTTTTGAAAAATCGTTCGCCAAAAACCACAATCACGGAAGCACAAAACCGCAATAATGGAATTATGTTTTGATCGGGTCGCGAGACCAGAACTACGAACGGACCAGCGTCGCGTTCGTCTGACAATGAGGAAGAGAAGTTCGCCAGGACACTGCTGTGAAGAGGTAAGGTGTTATAAGCTAAATTATTCTTTATCCCTGAAAATTGTAATCAAAAATGACTTTTGACCGATCGGTAAATTACAACTGTGCGGCGCACGAAGTCTGAAGTTCGTGCGCCGCGGTACACGGGTCGTTCGCCGCGTCCAGACTGTGAACGCCGCCCCCCCTCCCCCGCTATACTTCTGTAGCGAGGGGGGGAGGTAGCCGCAGTGACTGCGCCGCTGTCGCCACATCGCCACATGAGGCTAATCCGTCATGTAGCGATGGGCGATATTCGTCCTCTGTAGCGAGGGGGGGGGATAACCCCCCCCCCACACACACACACACACACACACACACACACAGCCCTGAGTGTCACCTTTCATTAGAGCCCAAAATGAAGCTTCTACATTGAATCATTCAAAAGTTACAGACGTTTTTCCAAAGTGTGCCATTTGGCACAATTTGGCACAGTTCCAAAACGCCTGGGAACTACCTGAGGAAAAAGCTGTGTAATATATTCATTTTTTGTGGTATTGTTACAAAATTTGGACCTCAGCTGGATAACACTTGGTTCTACATTTCTGTTGCATTTTCCAGCCCGCATCTGAAGCTGTGTGTTATTTGCAAGCATTTGTATCCAAAAAATACACCCAGGCCAAATTTATTTTCTTCAAGTTCACTATGTTTAGATGACTGTAACTCAGTGGCCGGAGCACTTAGAGAGATTATGACTGTTTTGCCAAAAAATTCAAAGTGTTTTCTTTTAAATGAGACCAACCCCATGAAGATGCTGCAAAGAGTTGAAGAACAGCTTTGGATTTAATTTGGGCACATTATTTTTTGGCGTTTTTAGGGAAATTGACCAGAGTGCAAGGGGTTAAGGTTTTGGAATAGCCCCAGCCGGAGTCCAGACCTGAACCCAATCAAAGATCTGTGGGGTGATCTGAAGAGGATTGTGCACAGGAGATGCCCTCGCAATCTGACAGATTTGGAGCATTTTTGCAAAGAAGCGTGGGCAAATATTGCCACATGATGTACCACACTGTTAGACTCCTACCCAAAAAGACTGAGTGCTGTAATAACAGCCAAAGGTGCTGCAACAAAGTATTAATTTAAGGGTGTGCATATTTATGCAACCAGATTATTGTAAGTTTTTTATTTTTTCCCTTAAAAGATTTCAGTTTGTTTTTCAATTGGGTTGTACAGATTATAGGTCACATTAATGGTGGAAAAAGTTTTGAAAGGATTTATCTTGGTCTCATTTTTTTACATCACAAAAACCCGGCATTTGAACAAGGATGTGTAGACTTTTTATATCCACTGTAACTGATATGCCTTTATTTCTCTGCAGCAACTGTTCTCTCTCTCTCAAGAGTCTGGCCGGGCTACGGCCAAATATATCGTCAACAGCAATCCCAAGTTCTTTACCAAAGACTTTGCTGAGCCTCACATACCAGTAAGCAACAATATACACACGTGAATATAACAAAGAACAGTGTAGTAACATAGCAATCATTTTTTAAATTATACTTTAAATTACGCTTTGTTAATAGTCTTACAATGTGTGCAGTGTCTGATGCCTGAGACAGTGTTGCTGCGTCTTGAGGAGGTGACTGAGGAGGCTCTGAAGGAGCGAATCAGCCTGAGGAAGGTCAAAGCTGCTGTTGACATGTACGATCAGCTGCTGCAATCTGGTGAGAACACAAACATGCATGCTCACTTTCCCCAAAATGTCTCTGTAATGATGATGCAATAGCTACTTTTGTATCAAAATAATCACATTGATCAGCAGGGGAACTGGTTACTTGTTTATAAAAAAAGGTATGTGCACCACTTCTTAAATGGTAATTACCTCCGCCAAGGAGGTTATGTTTTCTTGAATCACTAGTTTCATGGACCTTTAAAAAATTTACAGCAGAAATCCTAAAGCCCTACTGCAGGGGTGTCCAACCATGTGCCATGGAGAGCCAAGACCCTGCAGGTTTTCTCTTCTACCCAGTCTCTTCAGCAGGTGTTTTCACTTATCAGCAATCAGTGGGAAGAAGTTCACAGAAATCTGCTGTTGAAGACACTGGTTGGAGGTAAAACCTGCAGGGTCTTGGCTCTCCATGGCACATGGTTGGACACCCCTGCCCTACTGTAATTGCCCTCTTGATTGGGAAATGTGTATGTTGTCCATTCATTCATTCATTCATTCATCTTCCTCCACTTAATCCTTTTCGGGTCACGGGGGGGCTCCAATGGAATTCTTCTGTTTTTTTCTGATATTTAGTAATTAGCCCCACCCCCTTTCCACATTAATTGACTTTTTTCCCCACATTAACAATCCTAAAATGAAGAATTTGAAGTACGTGTCGAATGTGTGCAGATTGCCAAAATGTTACATTATCCTTTTTTTACATAAGCAGCAACTTGTAAATCTCTCAAACAGTCCAGTGGATATACTGTAAATCCCCTATAAAGCAAATCTACATTGTCTAAAATGGTATCTTATGCCTTTATGCCATTGTTTGTGGTGGAGCCTTGCATGGCAGCGACCCCTCTGATTCTGCACGTGATTAACATTGTCGATGGGAGAAATGTAATTTTGTTCTACTGTACATGATTGGCGGGATGGACTGAATGACAACAGAGATGGCTTCTTTTTTTCTTCAAAAAACCTTTCATTGTCTTACAGTTTCATGTCAAAATTCCCCCCCCCCAATTGAAACACCAGAATCAGTGATTACTAGGCCCAACCACATACCACAAGGCTAATAGTGGCTAGCACTACATTATCAGAATAAATCCTGTGATAAAAACGCTTACTGGTTGAAGGACATGCCCAGTTGTGCGCATGGTGGCCCAGGATAATGACTGAAACTGCATTGGTCCTTAAACTCAGTTTAATGGTAAAACCCATCTTACTTTGGTCAAGTTTTCAAAGTAGTTTGTTAAAAAATGCAAACTAGCCTGAAGGATAATTTCAGTTAGGCCAGAGAATCCTGACTGGCTCAACACTACCCACGTTCCCGCACCACGAGTAGTTAGATCACCAAAAATGTTGCGTCTCAACTCGCCTTTTTGCAGGGGGTGGGGCTTAAGTGAAACTTAACGGCAAAAAAAAACAGATTAGACATTTGAGTGATTTTGCTCTTGATATGTCTTATAAGTCATAAAAAATATGTTACAGACATGTTCACAAAAAACCCTCAATTTTTGGCAGTCACTTTAATACATTTTAATTTTCTAGGAAAAAAATCAGTTTTATATAGCTCTGTTCAGAATTCGCCTATATTAAAAAAAAAAGTGGACGTCACAGATTTTGCTAAAATTGTTTTTCTTATTTTTTCTGTTTGTTTAGGAACTGCTGTCTCCAAGGAAACGATCCATGACCTGCTGGACCTGATCTGTTTCTATTGTGATAAAGATCCTGTCCAGGAGGAGGCACCAGAGCTTGCAGACACAGTGAGTTGTCCCTGAAATAAACATCAGTGATAAGCCTGGGTCATCCCAGAGCCTTGTTATTCCTGCAATACACTCCCTGTATGCTGAGTATTTTTATGTTTTTGTTGTATGGAGGTCAGAGATGAGCTAAAGAGACGCAAAGGCAGGTTCCGCCGAGCATCAGAGTTGCTGAAGTTGACCTGGAAAGAAAATAACAGTGCAGAGAGAATCTTTAACCTTCTGCCAGAGAGAGATGCACGCTGTTATTCTGCTCTCATTAGAGGGATGGTCAAGGTCTGAGCACAGTCAAACTGAAATGTGCTTCCAATAAAACTGTCAGTTTGGTACATCCTGGATTAAACCGATGTATTTGATTTTCTTATACAGCATGGAGCGTATGCAAAGGCTTTCAACATGTACACAGATCTGCTGAACAATAAGCTGACAGGTGAGTTAAAAGACCATGTACACAGTTACTGTATTGTGCAAATAAAAATATCTGAGGTAAAAGAAGCTTTGTGAAGTGATAAGACATACAGTGGATATAAAAAGTCTACACACCCCTCTTCAAATGACAGGTTTTTGTGATGTAAAAAAATTAGACCAAGATAAATAATTGCAAAACTTTTTCCACCATTAATGTGACCTATATACAACCCAGTTGAAAAACAAACTGAAATCTTGTAAGGGGAAAAATAAAAAACTTAAAATAACCTGTTTGCATAAATATGCACACCCTCTTATAACTGGGGATGTGGCTGTGTTCAGAATTAACTAATCACATTCAAACTCATGTCAAATGAGAGTCAGCACACACCTGCCACCATTTAAAGTGCCTCTGATTAACCCTAAATAAAGTTCAGCTGTTCTAGTAGGCTTTTCCTGACATGTGTGTGTGTGTGTACACATACATACATGCATACATACATACATACATACACACACCATGGAACACAGTGAAGACAGTCACCATCAAGTGGAGAAAGTATGGCACAACAGGGACATTACCAAGAACTGGAAGTCCCTCCAAAATTGATGAAAAGACATGAAGAAAACTGGTCAGGCAGGCTGCCAAGAGGCTGACAGCAACACTGAAAGAGCTGCAGGAATTTCTGGCAAGTACTGGCTGTTTAGAACATGTGACAACAGTCTCCCGTCTAGGGTGGCAAGACAGAAGCCTTATTTTACGAAGAAAAACATCCAAGCCCAGCTACATTTTGCAAAAACACATTTGACATCTTCCAAACGCATGTGGGAAAATGTGTTATGGTCCGATGAAACCAAGGTTGAACTTTTTGGCCATAATTCTAAAAGGTATATTTGGGGCAAACACAACACTCCTCATCACCAAAAGAACACCATACCTACATTGAAGCAAGGTGGTGTCACCATCATGCTTTGGGGCTGTTTGTCTTCAGCTGGAACTGGGGCCTTAGTCAAAGTGGAGGGAATTATGAACAGTTCCAAATACCAGTCAGTGTTGGCACAAAACCTTCAGGCTTCTGCTAGGAAGCTGAAGATGAAGAGGAACTTCATCTTTCAGCATGACGATGACCCAAATCACTTCCAAATCAACAAAAGAATGGTTTCACCAGAAGAAGATTAATGTTTTGGAATGGCCCAGCCACAGTCCAGACCTGAATCCGATCGTACATCTGTGGGTTGATCTGAAGAGGGTTGTGCACAGGAGAGGCCCTCGCAATCTGACAGATTTGGAGCATTTTTGCAAAGAAGAGTGGACAAATATTGCCACATATCAGCATATGTCATGCTGATAGACCCCTACCCAAAAAGACTGAGTGCTGTAATAAAAGCCAAAGGTGTTGCAACAAAGTATTAGTTTAAGGGTGTGCGTATTTATGCAAACAGGTTATTGTAAGTTTTTTATTTTTTATTTTTCCCCTTAAAAGATTTCAGTTTGTTTTTCAATTGAGTTGTACAGGTTATAGGTCACATTAATGGTGAAAAAAGTTTTGTAAGGATTTATCTTGGTCTAATTTTTTTACATCACAAAAAGCTGGCATTTGAACAGGGGTGTAGACTTCTTATATCCAATGTAATGCAGTTTAACATTTAAAAATTCCAGTGTTCGACACATGGAACATCTCGCATTGGCTAGAAAGCTGATGAGTTAAGTGATGTGTGTGTGTGTGTGTGTGTGTGTGTGTGTGTGTGTGTACACTACCGTTCAAAAGTTTGGGGTCACTTAGAAATTTCCTTATTTTTGAAAGAAAAGCACTGTTTTTTTCAATGAAGATAACTTTAAACTAATCAGAAATACACTCTAATATCTAATATACATTGCTAATGTGGTAAATGACTATTCTAGCTGCAAATGTCTGGTTTTTGGTGCAATATCTACATAGGTGTATAGAGGCCCATTTCCAGCAACTATCACTCCAGTGTTCTAATGGTACAGTGTGTTTGCTCATTGCGTCAGAAGGCTGATGAATGATTAGAAAACCCTTGTGCAATCATGTTAGCACAGCTGAAAACAGTTTAGCTGGTTAGAGAAGCTATAAAACTGACCTTCCTTTGAGCAGGTTGAGTATCTGGAAAAAATTATTATTTCAAATACAAATCATTATTTCTAACCTTGTCAATGTCTTGACTATATTTTCTATTCATTTTACAACTCATGGTGGTAAGTAAGTGTGACTTTTCATGGAAAACACAAAATAATTGTCTGGGTGACCCCAAAATTTTGAACGGTAGTGTATATATATATATATATATATATATATATATATATATATATATATATATATATATATGGCAGCACAGCAACTCACCCTTGGCCGGGGGATCCTGGGTTCGATCCCAGCCCCCAACCAACAGTGATCTGTGTGGAGTTTGCATGTTCTCCCCGTGTCTGCGTGGGTTTACTCCGTGATTTCTCCAGTTTCCTCCCACATGCCAAAAAACAAGCAAGTTAGGTTAATTGGCATCAAACTGGGGATTCTAAATTGTCCTTATGTACGAATGTGAGAGTGAATGGTTGTCTGTCTCTCTGTGTTGGCCCTGTGATGGACTGGCGATCTGTCCAGGGTGTACCCTGCCTCTCGCCCAAAGATGCTGGGATAGGCTCCAGTCCCCCCGCGACTCGAAAAGGATTAAGCGGAAGAAGATGAATATATATATATATATATATATACTGTATATACACTGTATATCGGGGAAAATGAGTATTGAGCACGTCAACATTTTTCTCACAAGCATATTTCTGATGGAGCCACTAACCTGAGATTTTCACCAGATGTCAATAACAACCCAAATAATCCCTAGATACAAAGAAATCAAGGCAACTGTGTTCACAAAACAAGTTATATTTAATAAAGTTGAATGACAAAGGGAATAAGTATTGAACACACGGTGAAATTCATTTAATATTTAGTCAAAAAGCCTTTGTTGGTAATAACAGCTTCCAGATGCCTCCTGTATGGAGAAACTAAATGGAGACATTGCTCAGGAGTGATTTTAATCCATTCTTCCACACAAACTGTTTTCAAATCTTGAAGGTTCTGTGGGTGTCTTCTGTGAACTCTGATCTTTAGTTCATTCCATAGATTTTCAATTGGATTCAAGTCAGGTGACTGACTGGGCCATTCTAGCAGCTTTATTTTCCTTCTGTGGAGCCAGTTGAGAGTTTCCTTGGCTGTGTGTTTGGGATCATTGTCTTGCTGAAATGTCCAAACCTCAGTTCATCTTCAGTATCTTTGCAGATGGCAACAGGTTCTTATCAAGGATGTATCTGTACATTTGTTGATTCTTCTTTCCTTCAATTGTATGAAGTCTGCCTGTAGAATGTGTTGAAAAACACCCCCACACCATGATGCTCCCACCTCCAAACTTCACTGTTGGTATGGTGGTTTTGGGCTGATGTGCAGTGCCATTTCTCCTCCAAATATGCTGTGTTTTGTGGCATCCAGAAAGTTCAATTTTGTTCTCATCTGACCAGACTATATTCTCCCAGTATTTTACTGGCTTGCCCAAATATTGTACGGCAAACTTTAAACGAGCTTCAACATGCTTTTTCTTCAGCAATGGAGTCTTGCAAGCTGAGCGGGCATACAGCCCATGTCGGTTGAGTGCATTACTTATTGTTTTGGGGTTTTTTTTGTTTTTTTTTAAATGGCAGTACCTGCCAACTCCAGATCTTTCTGGAACTCTCCACGAGTGGTCTTTGGCTCATGGATACCTCTTTTTTTTCTTTTTTTTTTCCACAATATTTTTTATTGAACCTTTTTTTTTTTTTTTTAACAAACATGGCACAAACAATCAAATGCTAATACTAAAGTAATTTAAAAATAATTAAAAAAAAACACTAACTACAAAAAAAATGTACTAAAAACACCAACAACCACTAACAAAGGCAAGTCATCAACAATGCTCCTCTGTTTAGTCTAGGTAATCTATTACATAAGTATACATATTATACATTCACCAATTTGGAATTTGCAAGGTCCACACACATCATTCACCTTCTTCTTCAGAAGTTATGTTTAATTTCTTTACATAATCAATGAAAGGTCTCCATATATTCTCAAACACATTTTCCTTTGATTTCAGTATGTATGTTATTCTTTCTAGTGGAAAGTTTGTTAACATCTGTCTTAACCACTGAGTCACATCTGGTCTGTGAGTCTTTTTCCACAGTAGTGCAATACATTTTTTGGCATTAAGCAAACTGAGGTCTATGAATGCTCTTTCACTCTTATTAAAGTTATGCTTTTCTGGATACAGGCCCAACAAAAACAGTTTAGGGTTCAATGTGAATTGTTTTGAAATTATTTTTTCAATTGTTACCCTCACCTCTTCCCAAAACATTCTGATTTTTCTACATTCCCATAAACAGTGAAATAGGGTTCCTTTACTTTCCATACATTTTGTGCACGTATCTGGTATGTTTTTGTTATATCTATTTAACTCCACTGGTGTAACATACATCTGCATTAACCATTTAAAATGTATCAATTTAAGACGTACATTTATTGATTTGGTTTGAGCTTCTGTACAAGCCAATTCCCATTGTTCCTCTGAAATTTCAGTTTGCAGATCTTCTTTCCAATAATTCAGTCTTTTCTGTGAGTTTTCACTTAAGAATAGTGTCAATGAGTTATAAAACTCTGAAATAATACCCTTTCTCTTACTATCTTTCGTCAAAATTTTTTCCAAGGATGAATAGGTAGGTCGGGTGAGAGCATTATTTTGATTTGATCAAATAAAATTCCTAAGCTGAAGATATTTAAAAAAAAAAATGTGTTCTATTAAGATTGAATTTGATCCTCAGTTCTTCAAAAGACATTATGTTATCTGAACGTGACAAATATAAGTCTTGAATCTTTTGAATCCCTTTTAAATTCCATACTTTAAATACAGCATCCGCTGTCCCTGGTGTAAAATATGGATTACCCCATACTGGGCTAAATTGTGACAATAAGTGTGGTTCTTTTAAATATTTTTTGGTTTCACATCATATTTTGATCATATGCTTTACAGTTGGATTTTTAACTTGTTTCTGTAATTTTTTAGCTGAGTCTGAGTATATGAATAAGGGAAGAGGTAAAGGTAAATTGTATGATTCCATTTCAGTCCAGTGAGGGAGATCATTTGATGAAAAATAATATGTCATAGACCTCAGTTGTGCTGACCAGTAATACAACATAAAGTTTGGACATTTCAGACCTCTACGATCAAATGGTAAATATAGTAAGGACAGACGTAATCTAGCCTTCCTATTGTTCCATATAAATTCCACTAACTTTTTTTTAATTCTTGAGAATAGATCTGAAGGTGGTGGTAAAGGAATGTATTGAAATAAATAAAGTATTTTTGGTAAGATATTATTTTTAAGTATATTAATTCTCCCGATCATCGACATTGGAAGTGACATCCATCTCTGAAGTAACTCATTAATATCTGTCATTAAGGCTTCATAGTTGGCACTGGCGACTGATTCTAGCTTAGGCAAAATTTGAATTCCTAAATATTTAAACTGATTTACAACATTGAATTGATTTACCTCAGGCGCTGGGTGATTTCGCTGGGTCTCATTTAGCATTAATATTGAAGATTTAGTTTTATTTATTTTATATCCTGATATTTCCCCAAAGTTCTTTATTAAATTTAACAAGGTCGGAATTGATTTTTTTAAAATTCGACATAAACAAAATTATGTCATCGGCATACAGGGAGATTTTATGTTCTGTTGGTCCTACTTTTTTTTTTTTCCACAATATCTTTATTGAACCTTTTTTTTTTTTTAACAAACATGATACAAACAATCAAACCCTAACACTAAAGTACTACAAAAAAAAAAAAAAATGCACTAAAAACACCAACAACCACCAACAAAATCAAGTCTTCAACAATGCTCCTCTGTTTAGTCTAGACAATCCAATACATAAGTATACATATTATGTTCACCAGTTTGGAATTTACAAGGTCCACACACATCATTCACCTTCTTCTTCAAGAGTTATGTTTAAATTTTTTACATAATCAATAAAAGGTCTCCATATATTCTCAAACACAATTTCCTTTGATTTCAGTATATATGTTATTCTTTCTAATGGAAGGTTTGTTAACATCTGTCTTAACCACTGAGTCACATCTGGTCTATGAGTCTTTTTCCATAATAGTGCAATACATTTTTTGGCATTAAGCAAACTGAGGTCTATGAATGTTCTTTCACTTTTATTAAAATTATGCTTTTCTGGGTACAGACCCAACAAAAACAGTTTAGGATTCAATATGATTTGTTTTGAGATTATTTTTTCAATTGTTACCCTCACCTCTTCCCAAAACATTCTTATTAATCTACATTCCCATAAACAATGAAATAGGGTTCCTTTACTTTCCATGCATTTTGTGCATGTATCTGGTATATTTTTGTTATATCTATTTAACTCCTCCGGTGTAACATACATCCGCATTAACCATTTGAAATGTATCAATTTAAGGCGTGCATTTATTGATTTGGTTTGAGCTTCTGTACAAGCCAATTCCCATTGTTCCTCTGAAATTTCAATTTGCAGATCTTCTTTCCAGTAGTTTAATCTTTTCAGTGAATTTTCACTTGAAGATAGTGTCAATGAGTTATAAAACTCTGAAATAATACCCTTTCTTTTACTATCTTTCATCATCATTTTTTCCAAGGATGAATAAATAGGTCGAGTGAGAGCTATATTTTGATTTGATCGAATAAAATTCCTAAGCTGAAGATATTTAAAAAAATGTGTTCTATTGAGATTAAATTTGATCCTCAGCTCTTCAAAAGACATTATGTTGTCTGCACATGGCAAATATAAATCCTGAATCTTTTGTATCCCTTTTAAATTCCATACTTTAAATACAGCGTCCGCTCTCCCTGGTTTAAAATATTGATTACCCCATATTGGACTAAATTGTGACAATAACTGTGGTTCTTTTAAGTAGTTTTTAGCTTCACACCATATTTTGATCATATGCTTTACAAATGGATTTTTAACTTGTTTTTGTAATTTTTTTGCCGAATCTGAGTATATGAATATGGGAAGAGGTAAAGGTAAATTGTATGATTCCATTTCAGTCCAGTGAGGGAGATCATTTGATGAAAAATAATATGTCATAGACCTCAGTTGTGCCGACCAATAATACAACATAAAGTTTGGACATTTCAGACCTCCACGATCAAATGGTAAATATAATAAAGACAGACGTAATCTAGCCCTCCTGTTGTTCCATATAAATTCCACTAACTTTTTTTTTTATTCTTGAGAATAGATCTAAAGGTGGTGATAAGGGAATGTATTGAAATAAATAAAGTATTTTAGGTAAAATATTACTTTTAAGTATATTGATTCTCCCGATCATCGACATTGGTAGTGACATCCATCTCTGAGTTAACTCATTGATATCTGACATTAAGGCTTCATAGTTGACGCTGGCGACTGATTCTAGCTTAGGCATAATTTGGATTCCTAAATATTTAAACTGATTTACAACATTGAATTGATTTACCTCAGGGGCTGGGTAATTTCTCTGGGTCTCATTTAGCATTAATATTGAAGATTTAGTTTTATTTATTTTATATCCTGATATTTCCCCAAAATTCTTTATTAAATTCAACAAGGTTGGAATTGATTTTTTTAGATTCGACATAAACAAAATTATATCATCGGCGTACAGGGAGATTTTATGTTCTGTTGGTCCAACTTTAATTCCATATATTTGTGAATGTAAACGTATCGCTATCGCTAAAGGTTCAATTGCCATAGTAAACAGTAAAGGTGAAAGTGGACAGCCTTGTCGACATCCTCTATTGATTTTTATTGGTTTTGAAATATTGTTATTTGTTAGGATTTCTGCTGTAGCATTATTGTATATTATTTGAACCCATTTTATGATATTATTTCCAAGTCCAAACCTTTGTAGGACTTCAAAAAGAAAGGGCCATTCAACTCTATCAAAGGCCTTTTCGGCGTCCAATGATAGGAGAGCTGTATCCGGTGCTTCTTTATTAAAATAAATAATATTAAATAGTCTTCTTACATTATGGAAGCCTTGTCTACCCTTTATAAAGCCATTCTGATCTCGATTAATAATATTTGGTAAAATTTCTTGTATTCGTCTTGCTAAAATTTTACAGATTATCTTAAGGTCGGCGTTTAATAGGCTTATTGGTCTCATATTTTCACATTTATTAGAGGGCTTACCTGGTTTTGGCAGCAGTATAATTAAGGCATTATTTATGTATGATGGTAAATTATTATTTTGAAATGCTTCTAAAACCATTTCCAAAAAAGGTTTTATTAATTTATTCTTAAATTTTTTATAAAGGTCAACTGGAAGACCATCTGGTCCTGCACTTTTTCCTGATTTCATATTATCAATGGCTAGCCCAACTTCTTCTTGACTAATTTTAGAATCCAATATCTCCCTGTTTTCATTTGGAATACACGGTATAGATAGTTCGTTCAAAAACCCATTTAGTTTTGTTAAATCAGGTTCATTTTTGGTATCATATAATTTTTCATAGTAATCTCTAAAGGCTCTATTAATTTCTAAAGGATCTATAACTACCTGTCCGTTACTTATAATACTGGTAATTGGTGTTTTAATTTCCAATTGTTTAATCTGCCATGCTAATAATTTTCCTGATTTTTCACCTTGTTCATAAAAAGATTGTTTCAATCTTAGAAGACTCGAGGCAGCTCTATTCGCTGATTTTTTGTCGTATTCAGCTCTCAAAATCAGTAATTCATTCTCCAACCTTGGGTCACTTCCTGCATACACTTTTTCCTGAAGACTTTTTATTTTATGTTCCAATTTAGCTCTCTCCTCTCGAGTCTTCTTAGATTTTGATCCTGTATAACTAATAACATGTCCCCTAATAAAAGCTTTGAAAGCCTCCCACTTTACACATGCTGATGTTTGTGTAGTATTGATGTCAAAGAACTCGTCTATCTGTTTTTCTATATACTTGACAAATTCCTCATCCTGAAGCCATTTATGCTGAAATTGCCATCTACCTGATTCCTTTGTCAATTTTTTATCTACATATATTAGACAACAGGGTGCATGATCAGAGATCACGATGTTATCATAAAAGCAGTTTTGAATCTTGGACCTTAATTCTGTGGAAATCAAAAAATAATCAATACGTGAGAATGTCTTGTAGGTACTGGAATAACAAGAATAGGCTTTAACTTGTGGTTTCATTTCTCTCCATATATCTAACAATCTCAATTCTTTCATAAAATGATTAATAGTCATCCTACATCCAATGTGCGTACAATCCAGTCCTGTTGATCTATCCACACCTGGATTCAATGTACAATTAAAATCCCCTGCTATTATATGTTGCCCTGTAAGTGATGATAAGATGAGAAATAAATTAGCAAAGAACTTCTGATCATCTATATTGGGACCATATAAGTTCACAAGATTTATATTTTCTAATAGCAAAGAACCTTGAATGATTACATATCTTCCAAATTTGTCTCCAATTACATTTTTCACTTGAAAAGGAACTGATTTATGTATGAGAGTCATAACTCCCCTGGCTCGGGATGAAAATGAAGAGGTGAATACACTTCCCTGCCATCTACTCCTAATTCTTTTAACATCCTCCTCTATCAGATGAGTTTCTTGTAAAAACACAATTCTTGAACCCATGTCCTTTATTTTATTCATAACTTGTTTAAGTTTTTTTAAATTTTGTAGACCTCTGCAATTCCATGAAGTTAAATTAAGATTAACACTTTGGTCCATGATCAATAGAGAGTTTGGGATTACCTTGCAGTGTAAACATGCTCATACAGAGAAGCAAAAACATGAGTGGTTGAACATTCATCCTACAAACTACACACAAACAAATTTCCCCTTCCCACACTTGTGGCAAACCCCCCAAAATCAAAAGAAAAATTCTGTCTCCCGATATAGCCATCGACCGTTCCACACCCACGGGGAACAGCCTAAGCCACTCCTTCTTCATCCTCCCAATCACCCTAACTCTACTGCTTTTAATGACGTAACATTAACTCTCCTCTGTAGTTTTCCAACTTAACTCCAAAATTTTTAACAACTTTGTACATCATAGTTTTTTTTTTTGTTTGTTTTGTTTTTGTTTTGTTTTTTTAATATATAATACAATCTATATTTTGTAAACTTACTATTTACTTCAAGTCAGTCAGATGCCTGTGCAAATGCTTAATTATTCTACCTTATATTTTGTTCATGCTTAGCTCCCACCAGTCTCTTCTTCTTCTTTGATCTTCTTGATGAACTCCTGCGCCTCCTCTGGGGTCTTGAAGATGTGGGTTCTGCCCTCATACGTGGTCAGCAGTCTCGCAGGATAGATTACACCATGACGAATCCCAAGGTTGCGCAGCTCCTTACGTACGGGATCAAACTGCTTCCTCAATTGCTGGATTCCTGTGGCCAAATCTGGGTAGAACCGCACCTGCTGGTCCTGGTGTTTAATCTCTCCTTTTTTAGCTCGTGCAGCGTTGAAGATCTTCATCCTGTCTCTGTTGCTAAGAAACTTCATAATTAAGGTCCTCGGCGGTCCCTTATCTCTCCGTGGGCCA